>DWKA01002926.1:0-10076 GCA_018249155.1 Panoquina ocola ocola
AATAACTTTCCGGTTATTTTTATCTACTTTATATTACGAGCTTCGGTCTTTGTCGTATTAAGGGTGAGAAAAAATGTAAACATACCTACATTACATACATTACATAGATGGCGAGTAGCTAAAAATCGGAAAATAATGTATATCAAAAATTAAGGTAACAAAAAACTTCAGTTAGACTACACTTGTAATCTGCCTGGTACGTGTAGGTGGATGGAAATTTAAATTAGTTTTACATAAATAATTTCATTGTTAAAGTACTAGATAGACTAGATAATTATGTTCAGTGCGTCTTTTCTTTTGCAACTAAATGAAAATTACCATTCATCTTTTTGATCATAATAATGAATTTTTGGCGCTATATTAAAATATAATGCGTTTTTATTAAGAGCAAAATCCATGCCTCGAGCTCACTCAACTGGATTACGAAATACAATTATTGATGTGTAAATTATACAGGACCAAACGGATTTTTTGCTCCATTTAAATACGCACACGGCATATGATGTACGTTTTGGTGGTTTAATGGTTTTTTTCACTTAAATATGTGTGACATTGTTCATTTCCCATAACAAAACTGATGTGGCAAGTTGTCGATCAAGATACACAAATAGCATAGCTCTCGGGCAGGAGTCGTCCTAAATGTAGCAGAGTGCAATACCCATGTCCTTTGCAACCGCCCTACTTCCCGCCGACTGCTACTGCGACCTGTTTGCGAGCTAGCATTGTTGCCACCGGCACATCTATGGTGTGTTGACATACATTTCGTCAACATGAAGGATACGTTTGAAAACAATGCATCAGGCAGCGCTGCTCTTTTAAAACCTTCTATTATAATTACCGGGTACACTTGCGCATAGATATTAGATGCTGGAGAGGGTCTTTATTTAGAATTCATCCTGTTACAATGGTACACATCAAATCCGCCACAAATCAACTGCGCTACGGTAAACCTTATCATTTCGATTACGGTACGGGCAAGTTGGGAATGATGAACGGGCGCACGATACCAATTACACGCGATTCGATATCTTCATAACAACCTGTTTGACGTAGCTACTGCCTTTTGTAATTCCCGAGCGAAAAGTTGTTTCTGTATCGAAGTAAACGGCTGACTGTAGGAAATAGTTAACGGGTAATCGCTAGCAGTGAACTTTACAAGCGAAAGAAAGCTCCCATCACAACATCGCTCCTAACTTTAACTTTTGTTTACATAAACGTGGTTCCAACTTTAACTCAATAGTCATGAACACAAACGTCTTCTGCGCATCTAATGTCTCTTTCAGACTCTTGCCACGTTATTCGCCCACGACTATATGCTTGGTGAAGAGCTGAAAAGTAAGCTAGGAGATCCCTCTAAACTATTTTAAAGAAGAGCGTAACAGAAGGTTACCGTTACGTACAAACACGAATGTATCAACAAAGTGAATGATCTCATTGATACGTTTAATTAATGAGATACGCTGCCCCATCGTATAAAGACGCGCGCCCCCTATTAGTCGGCGCTGATCACCGCGCGCCATCGCTCTCCGGGATCATTTGATTTATTACCTCTGTTTTTCCCACACTTATCCGACGCTTGATTGCACGAGTCAATCTTAACCGCCTAGTTAATCAATTCACTGGTGTCCAGTTTATATCAACACTAGTCGTATAAGTTTTATATGCTCGTAGTAGTACATTTACGAACTATAATAGTCTCTTGTATGACCGTAATATGTCCAACCCCTAATGGATCTTGTGACCTATTTCAAACTTTTTAGGTACTGCGGATAAGTAATTGGTGCGTTTATATAATATTCCGCAGTCTCCGTGTTTTTGTAGTGTTTGCGGAGGGATATCCGAATAATAATTTCACACAACTTGGACTCTTTCCGCAGTGATGGGAATATTTTGGAATATGTATCTGATCAGGAATTAAAACCAGTAACTACCTACCGACGAGATATGTTTGGATTGGGTGAAAAATAATTAAGTTTTTTATTTTTATTTTATAAGGAAACAGGATAAAATAAATATTTAAATTAGATTGCCGATTCCGAGTCCACTCAAATTGAATTTCTATACCTAAATTAAGACAGGGGCCGAAGACCTGACATTAAGTAAGAAAAGAGTAGGTCCGTACTCCGACCAAGACAGCCTTTGAAGCTTTCTTGCGTCGATAACAAAAAACGGGGGCGACATTTACATTTTCATAAAGTTACATTTTAAGTTAATAATAACCTGTGGTTAGGGACCATAATCAGCTTTGTGCATCAAAAACCACGCAAAAGTGTATGACGCATGTGTTATGACATAATGCGCTGCTGTCATATATGAAGTAGAAATCTTGATCTTGGTAATAACCGGTGAACCTTCGAACCTTCTCGGCAATAGCTTTGTCAATGTAATCTCAGTCATTAGGAGTAAATGCGCCCCTTAAAATTATACACGAGAGGGGAGGCTGTACAGATGTTAATGGAGCCGCCCGCCATGCTGCTGTGGCGCCGCATTATTACATGCCCCTTAACATTAAGCACCTCCGATAGCAGGAGACGCCTTTCAAATTGTATCACCTTAACAAATTAATGTTGCCTCGTAACTCGAAGCTGTGGAGCTTCAGAATTCCGGATTGGGATATAATTCATGTCACGCGTGTTTCTGAGCTAAAATAGTCTAACGTTAAGTAAGCTTGTCAGTGTCATAAGTACGAGTATGTAGGCATCACCAAACAACAATAAACCGCACATTTTCGTAGGAGTCGTTGTGTTGTACGTAAAATTACATCACCGCCGCCGCTATTGTACAGCCAGTGTCCTTACTCGCAGCAAAATACGACACAAGTAAATAAATACTGTAACCACGTACGATTTATTGCGCTCAGTCAAACAAAATATTTTTAACGTTTTACATAATTGAATCACCGATTACGTGCATCAGCAATCAAATGATTATTAATTTTGATTTCATCACAGAATAGTGCTACTATTTTTGATTATCACAATGAAATTACAGAGAAAGGCTTGACAGGTGTCTGCGATGAACCCGTTCAGAATAATTGGTACCGTGCGAGCGGTGGACCGCTGAATGCACGAGTGTCACACGAGGACCATCGAAGCCTCAAGGACCCTATGCCTCTTTGATCTTCGTCGCCGGAGGAACCTTTTCCGTAATTCAATTACCTCTCACCCTGCATAGTCGTAACCAAAGTAATTTTCGTGGTGATCGCGTGATTCTGGTGCGTGACAAATAACGCGAACTGCTTACAAAGACAATTTGGCCAAATTATATAAAACATCGATCCGAGCCCGGACCACAATTTTGCAATAATATTCTAGTTGGCTTTGAGAATTAAATAAATTCATCTAAGTATAAAATTGCATACACTTAAGTTTCGCGATCGCAGAGCATTATTAACTTATCATATATCAGACAGACTACTAGCTCACAGAGGTTTGAACCTTGTTAAATCACCGCGATGCCGTGATTATTAAAATTCAACATAATATTTTATCTCCCTTACATAAAAAATGCAGGCAAATATGCTAATCAATTTTATTGACTTCTACCGCCACCCTCCTCAAGATCTTCAGCATACTAAGGGGGTATTATTCCCCACTTTGAGAAAGACTGTTCTAACTTCTAACTAGAGTTGTAATTCCCATTCTAACTTTATCAATCTATTTGCAGTATCTATTCCCAACTATGAGTACTTCAGTACCGAACTACTTTCCCATACGTACGAGAGGGACACATTGTTGAAGTATGGTTGTCATTAATCTTGCTAAAATGTGTTCTTACAGATCTTCGTGTTGTTAACCGGTTGATGTAACCATATACACGTTTGGCCAGAAATGAAACCTCTTGCTGGGACGTAGAGATATGACATTGAACGGCAGAGGTAAACACGTCCTCCCTAATTCCAGCGGCATCAACTAAATCATGTGGCAAGGTGAAGCTCCTTCACCTGATCAAACGTTTCCTTGACATTTGGACGTAAAATGAGCGTGTGCCGCGCTTACGTCACCCACGGAATTCCATTAAATAATAAACAGTTACCTACCAGCTTCATTATTGCTCTTACGATTACCGTTTCCTTATAAAAAACATCATAACTATACAATTATACACTCGGCATTCGTTTCCTCCTACTGCTATCTACTTAAACATATTATGCAGCTCGCAGTATCAACCAGTCTCTATTGAGAAACAAAACACTTCTAAAAATTAAAATACTATAATAGAATTTAGAATAATAACCCTTAAATAAAATATTATTACAATTATATTCTACTGACTATATTGTATACCTATATTACCATTGAAAAATGGAGTAGCAGATTATTATTAGTACTGTCAAAAGAGAGTATAGCTTGTGCCAAAATGCATTCACACAGTGTAGAAACCAGAGAAACACCTGACAGATAGTGATGAAGCCAAGTTTACCGCTAAACATTACAGAAAGGACATCTCTACTGAAATTATATTTACATGAATACATCTCTCACATACCACAAGGAACGCTTCATGGATTAAGCACTGCAAACATTCAACATTTTCATACTCTGTCTCAGATTTGACAATGCTTCAACCAGCCTTGGAATTATTCATGTCCAGCACAATCCACTCCCAACTCTATACGCAGGTGATTAAGTTCTAAATGATGCTAATGATACTGTAACACACCGGACTGACCTTGCGGCCGCTGCAGCGCCGCAGCCGCCTTCACAATGGACGCTCCTAACGTTAACTAGTAACCTCAACACATCTTATTATCTAATAAATTTTTCTTGGATGATTTATGGATTATGTGCCAATCTATTATTACCAAAATACAGTGACAGATTAAATAAAAAGGTCGATGAGTAGATTATGCAAATAATGTTAATCTTCTGATCTGTTAGTTTAGATGACGTCCAAATAAATAAAGCTAATAAAGCGATCAGATATGAAATAAAAAATTTCAGGAAGAATAATTTACTAGTTAATCAAATAGAAATGTTGAAGAACTGTACACTTAAAAGTGATGGTCACACCAACGATGCAACAACTAAGCCATGAGTGGGTCTCGTGAGGCTACGTACAACAAGGCTCACAACATCGAGGCGATGTTTACTGTGCGATGGGGATTGACTGGACGCTAACACCTACACTGTCCGCTCGTGGTCTGCTGATGGCTCACTAATGCTGCCAGACAGGTTAGCTGACCCGGATACTTTATCAGTGCAAATATTGACCTCATTCATTTACATCTGCAGTGGAGCAGATGGGCAATAATAGATAGCAAAGCAACATGATGATAAGTGAACCACTCGTGACCGGCGGTGGTCAGCGGCGTGGTCGTGGTCGTGGTCAGCAGTGAGCAATGAGCAGGAGCGGCGGATGAGCGTGAGCGTGCGCGCGTGAGGCATGCGCGCCACCAACAACCACAAAGCCGATGGAGATGTATACTCGGACGACTCACCGAAGTGGGACGTTACATTGCCATGGCCGTTGGCCAGTGGCAAGGCTGTCACCAAGTCTTGAACTAAAAAACAACGACTCTCGTTTAACATTGCATTCATTATAATTAAAATATTACAACTACGGGACGGAAGCACGTTATCGCACCCTCTGGATAGCGACCCACTCGTGCACTACAATATCGCCGCTATCCAATTTATTCGTGGCAATTGTAATGTATTTTTATGACAGGCACGGAATTGTCTTATCGACTGAGTTTAAACACAATTTACTACTTATTCAACTCATAACTGTCGCATTATCGTTAAATAGGTCAAACTGATAACGCGGTGATATTCTGATAAGAATCTTGTTGGGAGTACATATAACGTATAGGTACGTAGTACATAGCAGGGTCGACTCGCTGTGTCAATGTTAATTCGTTTGCCAAATACGCAATGGAGTCAAACAACAGAGTTCCGATGAATAAAAGAGCCACTTACCGGAGCTAAAATGCGATCTTTTGATGTCTCCATTCTCAGAATCGCCGTCAAGCGGTCGTTTTCTGGAGTCCGTGATCTCTGGACTGGGGCAGGTATCCATTCCTGTATCGGCGGCCATGTTGAATTTCAGGGCAAAACTATCAACCTCTCTAGCATAATTCCCATTACGTAATTACTTCAGAATGCGTATACGAATGCGGCACTGTACATTATCGGAACAACATATATCACACTTAACACTTATACAACTAAAACGAGGAAGAATAAAATGTTGAATGGGCTAATGACTAAAATATATGAAAAGGAGTGACACTATATTACGTCTAAATGTTATGTGAACGTTTGTCGATACTGCGCTGCGGCTGTTGTGTTTGGCGCATGGTCAGCTTGAACTTAGCTGCAAATGTGCGCTGCCAAGTTGGTAGTACTGTATTTTGACAACGACCAGCTGATTACTATAGTGATGTCTACAGTCGATTGTGCGTATCGATATTTATTCTCTGTTTATTATTTTATTTCGTCATCAAAATTACTTTTAGGACTAAATGACTGAGAAAAACAAATCACAAGTGTTAGTTTTAGTAAATGGATAATTATCCACTTGAACGTCGTTGGGTGCCTAGGTACCACAAATTTTTTTAGGGACTTACATTATTGAGTACCACAGTGCCACTGTGGACATGTTTAGAAAATATTGTTTATACGAAATTATTATGGCTCCTTCATAAGTTATATGTAATTTGTAATAAGCGTTATGAATCAAAGATTTTTTTTAAAATATATTATAACCTTTTCTTTTTGTGACTCACCTAATCTTTTTTTGGCTTCTTAAATACATAATTAAAATTAAATTAGAGAAATATCAAATTAATAACATTTAAGCTGAAATTGTATGAAATTTCCGTTGGCATCACTAGTCCTAAAAAATGCGGCAAGGTCGTTTACGTAGCGGACCAATCAGCGAGTGGCGCTAACTTCTGCCGGTTTGAAATTATTTTAGCGTCATAATTTTTACCAACTTTAGTAAATTCGTACTTTCATTGTTGGTTTTTGTACTTTAGTGATTATTAAAATATTAAATGCTAAAAATTACTTTATCAATTTCAGACAGGCTTTTACCTCGACTAAAATTATTTAAGTAAGTAATTTTAACTACCTACGTATACAATTTAAAGTTAATTGATGTAAAAGATAATATTAAAAGGAAAGCACATAAATTAATCCTTCCTAATGGCTCAAATGTATCAAACTATAATACACTTATCAAAGGTCTTTTGTACTTTGAACATTATTAACATCTCGCAACTATTCAAATATGGCGCGAAGATGTAGGCAGCTAGGCAGCCTAGCAATTCCATGTTGCAGATTTAGGTCAAGGTGGGGCACGCAGCTATCTCGCTCCTACATGCGCCAGTAACGTGTTCTGTAAATACAACGCGGATCACCTACTAACCCACTAGTTACAGAAAAGGCACTCGTATAATTTAAAGCGTCGTGAATTTTTGAAGTAATTAAAAATGCCGTCTTGACGGCTACCACCAGTAATCCGTTGCAATGTAACGGAAAGTATTTCATCGTTATGTTGTTACTTACTCAAGTTACATTGTTGTCGTAGGCGTAAATTCGAGCTAGGTCAGCTGGGAAAATTGCCCGGGCAAGATGACCTAGTTCTCCTAGATGGATACTGGTTCATAAAATTTAACAATAGTTTTTAAGTACAACATAGCCCATACATTATAATATAATTCCTTCTGCTAACAGACCGGAAGTTTTTAAATTCGACGTGTTATTACTACTGATGATTGACCTATAAATTATTAAAAAAACACTTGATATAAATAATCCGAATTAAATGAAATCCTAAATCACTGATCCACTTAATACGCACGTAATTTTTTGACGCTGCCACCGTTTCGGTAGGGTAGGGTGCTTTGCAGTGAAGGAGAAGAAATGACGAAAGCAACTCTTCAGCAACACTTCAAAGATTAGTTTAGGATTTGCTTCGCCTCTTCTCATAGTAAATGGTAATTGATATATTTTGTACTGTTCCCTGCAGTTATCATGTTTATACTTTGGACTCCAGTTCTACTGAGCGAAATAATAAAAACCATACCTACTCTCTAAAATATCACACCGCAGCGAAATATGTTTAAGAGCCTGTTTATTCGTTATAACCAATTAGCAAAATAGCGCCTTTAGAGCCACATTGAGTATTTCAACTACATATATCGTTAATTTCTGCATTCTTAAAACTGTTCTGAATGGTAAGATCGACGTATTAATATTATATTACGATGGTAAATAACAATTTCGCTCTCCTACACTAATATTTTCTGTGTCATAGTAATGGATTTGTAAATAGACAAAATGGCTAGCAACAAATTTCAGGATATATTAAGTATGTCACTTAAAAAAATAAAACTTCAAAATGGTACAAAACTATTTATTATACACTTTCTGGTAAATCAGTACAAAATGCAACGCTCATAAGTAACTGCCCGGAGACAGCTTGTTCTGGACCGAGGACTCAGTAATGTAACATCTAGGTCTAAACTCATTACTAGTTAAAACTTAGGTAGGAAAATCATTAGGGAAACCACAAGTACATTGTATATAAACATAAATGTTGGTTAATAAGATAGTTAAACATTAAGTTGGGCTAACGCCCTTATTTAGATTATGCAGGGTATTTCAAGACACAAATAAATGCTAAGTGAAAGTATTATAGACATGGCTATGTTACATTGTACACGAAGGGCGGACAGCAGCCCACGACACAGCAATACGTTTCGTTAAGCCCTCTAACAACTCTAACATTATAGATTATAATGATAGTTCTTTGTCCTTTTCAATATTTTAAAATAAATCTCTCATACTTTAAGAAAACCGATGCTATACATGACGTATTTAGTAATATTTACACAATGTTGACATATTTTACATTTTTGCAGCTGTAATTAACAAGTTCATTTGGCAACACCACAGATTAGCATAATTCATAAATTACAATAACATAATTTCCTGAAAGGTTATAAGCAAGTGCTGTAATAAATAAATACAATGTTTAAATGAATTTACACTAAAGTAATTTGCCAAAAGTCCAAAATATAACCTTTAATCCGAACCCAAGGCCGACTTACATGTAAATAACTATTATATTTAGATATATAAAATTCTGGTTCCCGCTCCTGGTTTCACCCACGTGGAATTTGACCGATCCCGCGGGATTTTCAGAATAAAAACTAACCTATGGTCAAGTTACCCTCTATGTGTGTGCCAAATTTCATGAAAATCGGTTCGACAGTTTTTGCGTGACGAGGTAACAAACAAACAAACAAACTTTCGGATTTATAATATTAGTAGGATTAAACATAAAATATACAAAATGTGATACTTTGTCTCCAGCAACACTTAATCATTCTCTAAAATTGATCAACTGAAATGTTGCTGGAAATTAAACCTGTTGACAATCTAGTACAATAATTAAGTATTGCTTGTCTTTAGTCAAGATAAATCTTTGAAGATTCCAGTATTTGAGCTAAGCCATTTATCATTCCCGAGGAAAACATTCCATTATTTCACTTGAGGAATTGTATAAAGTTTATTAAAATTTATGTTGATTAAACTATAACAAAATGGAGTGTATCCTATGTAAGAAACATAATTATTTTACAGTAAGTACACAAAAATAGTTATCAAACTCCATTTCAAATTTAAAATTTTATACAAAATGTTTTCCAACATTACCTCAGTGGTCTCACTCCAAGAAATAACCATTCAGTTACAAGTTGAATATGTCGGTAAAGTAAAACATGTGACACATGTACACACACAGAGAAGCCAGCGTCCTCATACGTAGTGACTGTCCTCGGTGTGCGTACATGACCTTAAATCATATTCTGCACAATCAGCGAATCGGTCCCACCATTCACACAACTGGAGCTCAAACAACTAGCGCACTGAACCGCACACGTCAACCCCGCACGAGCGCTGCCGGCGCGCGGCGCAAACGTTTCTCACATAGAACCACAGATCACCCCCAATAGATTCCGCATCGAAGGCGACACGTTTTCACCGCACATATATGCGTTGGCACGTATAGAAACTCCGTCAAATTTACAAATCAGTATCAACCTGACATCTGACCCTTGACGA
>DWKA01002927.1:0-10076 GCA_018249155.1 Panoquina ocola ocola
ATTTATGAGAAGGTAGATAAGTATAGTAATAAAATTGATAAAAAAATGTTTTCTTTTTTTTCAGGTATATTTAGAAGCAAAAGTGGTATACAATTTCGTAGCAGCTATAAATACTTTAATGAAAGACTGCAAAGATAACGACGATGGGACTGAAGAAAGGTAATAAACCCCGTTTGTTCGTAGCTTACTCTCTGATATGATTAAGTTACGTCATCGAGCATATAACTAATAAGTAGAGTGTTTTGTTTGAAAAAAAATTACGCCAAAACACTGCGCCGGTAGCTGCGCTCTGATTGGCCGACACTCAGTTCTGTCGGTTGTTGCGGTACTGTTTTAAATGGTCATTTAATAAGTGAAAAATCACTGAACAGTTTCGTAATTTTGTACCTTATGTTACTGCTCTATTAGGTTGTATGCTCGATGCGTTGCGTTGATATTACTGTACGGCCACACACCTGTGCTACGGTGTGACTATGGCCTGTACCTCCCACATTGTGAGAGGCGACCTAAGCATAGCAGTGGGACAGATAGGGGTTGTAATGATGAATTGAATTTTGATGATAATGATGATAATGATGATGATGATGATAATGATGATGATAATGATGATGATGATGATAATGATGTGTGTGTGCAGGTTGCAGGGTGTGAGCCGCATGGTGGAGGTGTGCGCGTGGCTGGGCGCGCGCTCGTGCCGCGCCGTGCGCCAGTTCGCGGCCGCCGTCGCCGCCTACAGCGCGCACCCCGTCTTCCTCAACTTGCTTAAGATGTGTACGTGATACAAGTTATAATTATTATTATTTACTTTACTCGTTGGTAGTATGAGGAGGCCATGGGAAAGGGCTACAGCTGGTGGCTTGAATGATGAATAAACTAATATCATTAATGACTCGAGAAAAAAATACTCAAGTTTTTATTTTTTTATTTAATTTTTTAGTTTTTTACTTTCGTTCGTTATTTAATTTAGTACATTAGCCATCTGCTACAGGACGGTCCTGACATTATATCTTCATCTGTCGTTCACTATGCATCACCTCAAACGTTTGTGTGATTGCAATTGTATGCAATAATCAACTCAAGGAGGTGATTATGGAATCAGATTAAAATGAAGGATTATGGAATCGATTTTAAAGTGAAACTCTTATATGGACCCATTCGTTGTATATTCTAATACTTTTTATTGTTTACAAAGTGTATTTTTAAATAATGTACAATATGTACCTCTGAACTTTAATTAGTACTGCATAATTATATTATAATATGTTATATCTACAATTTCAGATGCTAAAGCGCCGCGCATAGGATTGAACATCATAGGCATTTTGATAACGGTATTGCAAGATTTGCCCGAACATGCTGACGTGGTGGAGAAGATATTGTTTGACGACGATAAGTTCCACTTCTTGACACTCCTAGAGCAGCCTAGCGATGCCTTGAGAATGAGGCTTTGTATACTCATAAGCCTACTGTGTACATTCTCTTGCACAGCGTTTTCTGCTGCGATGGAAACTAAGTGGAGTAAGAGAGAGACAGAACGATTAGAAGCGTTGCACACACACTGCAATATGACGTTAAATAGAGCAGCTAGACTGGCCACTAAGGAACTCAGCAATATGCCTTTTTATGTTAGCTGATTACAATGTTTGCAAGAGAAGAATAAATAAGAAAGCAAGGGACGTTTTAAAATTTGTTTTGAATTTAGAATTCGCTGGTCACTGTAACTCACAGATCACCCCCAATAGATTCCGCACTGAAGGCGACATGGCGACAGGCGAAACTCCGTCAAATCTACAAACATGTCAACCTGATATTTGACCCTTGATGACGTGTACATGTTTCCATACGGGTGGCGTCCCCCGCAACCCGCGCGCTCCGCCAACTTGAATTCGAAACGGAACAAAATGTTCAGTATGCGGTATCTATTGGGGGTGATCTGTGCTGTAACTTAAGTTTAATTTTGAAATCCGCCTAATACATATTATTATCTTTTTTGGCTCAATAGCATGACCTAATATAATGTCATTTAGCATAAGATTGGTAAATGTAATAATCAAGTGCCATAAATATTATATTAAATATAAGTAAGTAATTGCATTCTGAGTTTCATTTTCTATGACTTTAAAATTGTCTTTCTATAGCCATTATAAGGCCCAACGCCCACAGAGTAAGGTGCGGCGAAGATACGGCGCAGATTCCGCAAGTTCAATATTTCTAAAACTTTTTCCAACACGCAACTTAACTATGTATGTAGTTTTGTTATAATTATCTAAATCTGAACAACCATAGTTACTTAAACTAAAAAGTAACTCTTTAACAAAAAGTGGAGATTCAGGTTTTATAATGTAACATTAAAAGTAAATAGCGGCAAAATTTCTAGAACGCTGCCGTGCTTCGAAGGACACGTAAAATAGCAGTTGGAAGCCATGTCGGAGGCTTCCGATAATTGTGTTGGCCAATCACCCCTCCGCATCACTAAATTAGTGTGAAAAATGTTCTACGGCTCCTCAGTAATTAAGTAAAGAGATCCGTGCCCTGTCCGTGGACCATTAATCGTTTGAAGTCAGTCTAATTCTCGTTTAAACTGAAGCGAGGGTACTTATTATCTTAAATAAATTTTAAGTCATCACCTCATGCATAATATTAACATGAGCTCATGTGTTAAGAAAATAGACACCTAAGTTTGGCCTCAACAAAATTATGCATAACAAACAGAGATCATACGAGTACAGAATTAATCCATAAATCTCGCTAGAAGGTTGACTTCTATCCAAGGCAACGCGTGCCACTCCTAAAATTGAATACACGTAAGTTGAATCCGTTTAGTCTTATTAGTTGATCGGTAATTCGGGGCACATACATTTATAACCGCTGTTTATAAGTATTCTATCTCTATAATTTCTGGTAAAAATATTCGGTAAAGCAAAATAAAATTAAATAACAGTGAATACTTACACTTACTTATGACTTACGACTTTACGTTTGATTAACTTAGATATGTAAGTATTATGCGTGGATAGAATATTGGGATCGGCTTATAATGGCAGCAATATAGCCTCTACAGATACCAAAAAATGTAGGTATAAAGTAGGTACTAATCTTAATTTGTTATGGTCGGATTACGTAAGTCAGTAGCTAGGTACTCTATGTTTAATAAATTGACCATTTGCTACAGTGCATTCACATCAAGATCAAAAACCTACGGTGCGGACAGGTTTTACCCATTAATTTGTTGTTTATTTTGAACGTGGGCGTTGCACTTTATGGTTCGGTACCTAGATTACATAAGGGAGGTGATCGGCCGGCCTCGCGCCGGTCGCCGCGTGCATTCACCGACTATTAGATATGCATATTCAAAATCACAAATCCGCCTGTTGCTATAAATTATTGTAGTTAAATGTCAAAACAATATTAAAATATTTTTATTAATAATTTATTCATTAGCAAGTGTGTAGGTACGAATGCACATTAGCTAGTGTCAAGTCACGAAATAATTTATCAACGCTTTTTTATAAGTTAAGGATCGTAAACCAGTTTGCAGTGTCACCGTCCCCTGCCTCGATTGGACGTCTGTAACAAACTTAGAATAGGAGCTTAGGAGACCCAGACCGAGAACAGACATTTAAACTCACCCATAAAATTTCTTTCTCGCTGGGAATCGAATCCCGGGCTCTTTGAATGTCGATCCGGTATAATAAGCAAGCAACTTGAAAAGTCGTAGAAATGGACAGTTCGATGCGCAGAAGTAGTTTTTTAGACTTTATTAATGCGTTTAAAAAAAACGACTTCTGTGTATCTCTTTCTACGCCTTTCCAAGTTGCTTGCAGTTGACTAAAATATTATTATCATTGTTACTCTGAATTCTACATACCTAATTATATTGTGTCTTTTTGTAGCCTTTTGGCTTAATTTTATTAAGTGACTATTCTTAAGTATTCATCAGCCAATGAGAAAGTGAGCCACTTAATTGACAAAAAAGTGTTGTTATTCTGCGTTGTGCAAAAACAAACATCACTTTAGATGCGACCCTTTTTCAGCGTAGTTGAAAGAGAAATGTGCGCAGAAAAAGGCTTTCTTTAGTGCTAAAATAAAATAAAAATAAATTAATATCTACCCAAATTATTATTTTTCATATTTTATTTCCAAAATTTTGTTTTTTTTTCTATCTTTTATTAGATAAGATTTTTAAAAACAACTTAAAGACTAATTAATATTGTTACCCAACTGTTGAAGAAGGTTTTTGTGTTTTCCGCGTTTCTTTCATGTCTGTAAAAAAATTACACTAAGTGACGCATGTATCTATACTAATATTATAAAGCTGAAGAGTTTGTTTGTTTGTTTGATTGATTTAACGCGCTAATCTCAGAAACTACTGGTCCGATTTGAAAAATTCTTTCAGTGTTAGATAACCCATTTATAGAGGAAGGCTATAGGCTACATAAAATCACGCTAAGACGAATAGGAGATAGTTATATTATAAACCTACGTAACGTTTAGATAAATTATTTATCTTAGTGCGTAGTGGATAAAAAATCATAAAGAATACAAACATTACCCATACAGAAAATATTTGAACGTTCGCAACTGTGTATGAGGCACTCATTAAGCCATAAATCGTTAATGTGGCGCCGGAAAATTAAACCCTCAGCTGTGACGTAACGGAAACACACCAGCTATCTTAAAATGATTACAATCCACATAAGTTACAATGCAGTATCGATAACGAATTGATAATTTACGTCTATGCAAACGCGTGCAAATCGTTTAATAGTGTTGTTGAACTCTACGCTATGATCTAATATTTCTAAACCAAGTATTGACGTCAGCACGTTCACTTTAGTGAAACAACTTAGCCGTTTCCTATACCTTCAAGGAATTCTCCGAATTTCAACCAATAGGTTAAATTATGAGATTTGTTTATTGTTGTATATAAACAAAAAAATAACAAACTTGTTATTTTTCTCTATAGTCACAAATTAGTGGAGGTATGGTTAGGTTGTCACATTTCGTTTAATCTGTAAGGTAACGATAAAATAAAAAAATATAACGATTTTTTGTCTAATTCTCAGTATAGAAATTTTAATGTAGGTAGGTACTTACTTTAATTATGAGCTTTAACCACACCTAAAAATGCTGAAGAGAGTAGGTAAATTGGCACCTACTTACTTAAATTAAAATTTCCCGTTAAATGAAAGACGGATTATGTGTACGATAAATTATATTGCCATGAGTTTATTTTTGTGAATATTCTGAAGAATTTGTGAATCGATTTCTTCTCCGTAATTTTATTATCTTATACGTCATTAGTAGGAGGATGCGACACGCTTATGAGTTTATGTGATGACTAGGTATAAGAAAAAAAATATTTTTAATAATTTTCAATTAAACTACAGTGGGAGATTAAACTGAAAAAAAATCGTAACCCTTGAACGTTTTAAAATTCAGTAGGTAGGTAGATATTAACATTCCGGTTTTCAGTTGGATTACCTACTGAAACTTCAATACCTAGGTACGTGGATTCCTTGTAATTTTTCATATTTGGAATATTATGAACTTGGGTAAGTGGGTAACGATGGATGGTCGTTGACCATTCCTGCAAATACCGTTACGACAGTATTAAGTGCAGCAGGAACAGTTAAATCAATACCAAACTGTCTTTCAACATTCAACAAGATTTTTTTTTCGGTAGAACAAATTGATAGGCCTGAACTGGGGTTAGTGGTAGTTTTGGTTTACAGAACGGGCTAGATGAGATAGGATGAGACGGATGAGATGTCATGGATAATTTGGTACCTAGTGGTTTGGTTTTGTTCTCATGACGAGCAGTTATTATCATTTGAATTTAATTTGTTGAAATATTTATATTGAGTTGTAGTTCATTAGGCGTCCACCATGACATCACTAGTATTACTGTAGCATACTCAAAGTAAAATCGATTGATCTAAACAAGCATTCTTTTTTATAAATGCCTTATTACAACCTATATGACCTATCACAAAAAAATACCTAGATACTTCGTTATCGTAGTCTCATAATCAGTACCCGTCGATAAATTTTAAAGTATTTTATCGCCAAAAATGATAAGAGTTGCAAAGCGTCCACAATCTGAGGTTACGGTATTTCGACCGATAGCAGTTTCGTATTGAAATTCAACAGCTACGCCAATCACGTAGGTATTTGCGCGATTGGTTCGGGTTCGTTGACCCATCGTATTCACTGTACCATTGGGTCACGAGTATTTTGACAACGCAGCGCGGAAATTATCTAATCGGCACGCGGCCGCGAGGACGCGGGGTCAACGACACCAGGACCGTTTGCTGCGGCTGTCGGACCGACTCGACGAAAGTGAAATGTGAAATGAATATGGTAGTAAGAATCAGTAAGATACCGGCACTGGGACGCGCAGATTTGTTTATTGGTGGGCGTGGTCGCTAGCCGCTGGCCAGCTGTTTCATTACTTCCCCGTTCGGGCTCCGAGGTACTCCGAGCTGGTGCTACCACTACCACCGCCAACGGCTAGCACATTATCCGTGCAATGTTTTTATATTTAGTAGGGAAGTATTGAATTTTTATAAATCTGAGGTACCTAGTTAGGTAGGTATAAAAATTGCAACACAATATACCTACCTAGGTAGGTAATCTGGTGAATTTAAAGAAGATCAAAAGTAGGTACGTAAGTAAAGACTAAGAAATGACCATTGTCCATAGATACCTGTGAGTCCTGTGAGTAATTCCTACCGTAGAAATCGCCTACGCGTTGCTTTGCGTTATAGTGGTAAAAAGCTAAGTGATGTAGGTACTTACATATGTATAAGATGTTAATGGTAGGTACCTACATCATGTACCTAAGCCTACACGAGTAGGCATTTGTAACAATAGGTCCATGATTAAGACGACAAAAGATAAGTAGAAAAATTAAAAAATGTGGTCAATATGTCAATGACCGTTCAGTACCTAGTTGGTATCTTGAGATTGCATATCATTAGAATCATCGTAACATTTATTTTGTAACCTAAATACTAGTTTAGGTATGATAGATTATAATAAGCAAGTGTTCGTAGATAAAGTGGCCAAAGGGGTCCTGAACTTATACTCTCGAATATTACGAAATTATTAATTATGTATCTACGAGTTGCTTAACTATTAAGTAACTATTTCACAATACTTTTATTGTAATTGCATTATGTCTCATAAATTATATCTCAAATTATTGGGACCGTGCACGACACCAGCGCCACCATGTAAACGCATTTTAAACGCAACAAATGGGGAACATGTCAAAAAGTGCACAAGTGCACAATGTTTGATGTTAAAAAATAAATAAAATAATTATATCGAAAGACAATAAATAGTGTTTTTATATATATTTGTTAAAACAATTAAAGGGTACGTGTTGGATGTGATTATAAAAACTGGTTTTGAGAGCGTAAAACTTGAAAAAAGTTCCTAGCCTCAAACTATGCTGAAGGGGAAAAAATGGTTTTAGCTCAACACTCAAGGAATGTCGAAGAACTAAGAAGTAATGGAAATAGTTATTTAATACGAGCAAACATCATTCGTCAAACATCGGTGACCTTAACACCCTATAACACAAGTTTAAACGTAAGTACTTTCCTAACCTAACCTACCTATTTTAGTATACTATGGTAGTTAAAGTATATTTATTAACGATTTTATCTATTTATTACAGATAAATAATACTCGTGTTGTCACCGGAGTAAAGTTCAGCTGCGTTTACAACCAAATTTTTAACCCCATTTGTTACACAATCCTGCCACACCGTTCGTCGCCATCGCTTACCATATCACTGTCATACACCTCGCACAGACTCAATAGGACTATATACTATATTATAAACTTACTTTGACTCGTGATGCTTGTGATAATTGGTAGTTGAGACATAGTAGGACCATTTACAATCTGTTGTGGCTTTGGAAGTATCCTCGCGTTTTTCGGCATCATTGCAGCCCGAGGCCGTTTGTTTCCTTTATTTTTAGTGTCCTCATCTAATTTTATCTTTGTATGATCTTGATTTTTAAATGTGACGTTTGTGACCATATTTTGTAGTGGCAGATCATCATCATCTTTTGTATTGTAATCATCTTCTGCTTTGATATTCCATTCTGAAGTAATAATGCATATAAGTTAAGAATTGGAAATAAAAAAAAATACTACACAGGCTGTTTGATTGGTTGTCTGGACTAACTGCCAACTGTCACAGCGATGTAGTCGACCCACTACAGGTAGAGCACTTATTACTTGCTCACATGTTTACTTTGTCTCATAAGATTGTTGAAACGGAGTTTATTTGAGTATACTCTAAACTTCTTGAGCTACAGAGAAAGATCTGTGCCCATAATGGGTTGAAGCTGATAACAGCAATAGCTATGAATGGGTTACTCACGGTAATCTGAGGTGTCATTTTCCAGGGATTCTCCACATGGAGTATTATCTGAGTCCATTGGTTCTATTGTGATTTCCACAGTTTTTGCCTCTGCTTCTATTATTAAAATGACCACATATAAATTACAGATATTAAAACCATTTAAGCCCATTAGTATGTTTTATTGATCACTATAATATTTTTTAGGTCATAATGTCGTAAGATTATAAGGTAAAAAAATTTAAATAAAACATTGTATACACCATCTTTTATAACACAATTTTAAGTGTAATTGGACATGTTATAAATAAAAAAAAATACTTAAACTACAAAACATACAACATAATTAATATTTTCTGAATTTTTTGTGTAAAATCAATAGTCATAGACATGTTGGAATATAGGGGGCACCAGTTTAGACAAGAGTCAGATTTGTAAATGATTAATGTGGATCCAATTGTACTACTCTGTTCTGAACTGTATCTCAATTTAGTTCTAGTTTTATGAAATTCTTAAGGAACAAAAACATAAAAGTAAGTCCTAGCCTGATTTATATCATGAACATTACCATTAGCAGTGTCCATTTTCATCTGTATAAAGAGTTCTTCACAGTGGAGCACTTGCTGACGGAAGTTAATAGCCTCCCGCAGCCTCTGAACACACGTTGCACATATCAATCTGTCATTAGGTTTACCATCTAGATGTGTCAGCTGAAATAGATAAAATATGAAATTAATGTGATGTTAATAACTGTAACAATTATTGTTGTTGTCCGTGCAAAAGTTACTAAGTGTTATTTAGTGATCTTCAATTTTTTATACAGTTTAAATTGGAATTTTTAAGTCATACATACTGCAAGAAAGCTATGTGTTAAGTTCAATATTTAAAGAATAATGTCACAATCATACATCAAAAGTTCCATCTTGTGTCTCCTGTAAAGTACGCAAAAAATACAGCAACTTTAGCACATGCAACAACATTATAATATGTGCAAGTCATATAGCCAAATGTTTTAAACACCAGTCTTCTATTACAAATTATTTCTTAGGACAGTATCCCTGCTAGAATTATTGCTGTGAACCAATGTTCAATATGAATAATTCAGATATTATAATTAGTTCATGCAGTCTCAACAACAATAATTAGTTTTAAAAGGATCTTACCATTTAATTCATGTAAAAAGAGATAAATTAAGTTGAATTTGAAATGCAAAAGACAAGAAGACAGAACACATGAAATGATTAGATTAAGAGATAACAAATTATATTTTAATGTTCTGTACGTCTTTATTCTAAAAGATGCTGACAAACTGTTAATAATTTTTATAGAAGATGAATAAAACAATAGTCAGGATGGATTTAAAATAAGTATCTAACAAACTGATTCCATTTCCGGGCTAAAGTAGTAATAATCTAAAGCAGGGGTTCCCAAACTGTACACCGCAGCATCCTGGTGTGCCGTGGAAAGTATAGAAGGGTGCCACAGAGCTGTCAGTCGAAGTCAATCAACATAATAGTAATTGAGTATCATTTTTTGGCGCTCACATTGGTAAAGAACATAGTGTCGTAAAACTCTTTCTCATCCAAAATGACATGAGATTTTACTTTAGTTTGATAGTAAATTTAAATATATAAAACTCAAAGGTGACTGACTGACTGACATAGTGATCTATCAACGCACAGCCCAAACCACTGGA
>DWKA01002928.1:0-10075 GCA_018249155.1 Panoquina ocola ocola
CGCAAGTAAATACAGCATTTGTGTGGAACGGACTTTATGCTGATTACGTGAACCAATAGAAACGCAGTTCAAATTTTACTCGTTTGTTAAAAGAAACAGACTATAGATAAGGTTTCTAATGGCTCTGCCACATTTGATCGACCACTACTAAATAACTTACTATAAGTTTGTAAGTTTTTCTTATTCTTTATTGCAGATTAGTCGATTGGGCGGTAATCCTGCGCTGGAACTGATTATAAAAAAATTAAGAACTTGGAGAAGAGATTGTGATGAATAATCACAATAATACTTCGATGCCCGTTGTTGTTATTATTAGTATTTATGATTTTATTTTCTTTAACAAACAACGTCTCAATAGGTCAGTGAATAAATACCTAACTTATATGTAACAATAATTGTTACATTTAACATTTATCATTTATTTTATTAGTTCATTTTAAATCGTAAATAATCCCAATATAAGTAGTTTCTAACGTGCTCGCATTATTTTTAAAAGATGAAATATTGTTTCTTAGTTGTATTGTCAATAATAGGTACGTAGGTAAAATATAATGATCAAAATGCAACTAAATAATGTAGTTCAATATCGATAATATGCGTATAATCTATGGCGAGGATTATTGGGTATAAATAAATAATGTCTGCAATAAGTTTATGTACTTTATTAACTTTTTTTTTGTCACAAACTACAGAACTGCGACTCTTCCTAGTCAAGGTATGCGTTGGACCAAAATGCTCCGGAACATTACCACATCGACATAAATCTATCATTACAAAGTAAACTTTTAATTTCATTAATCGGTACAATAAATGAATATTACACTTTAAAAGTCTAAATTCATATACAAATAATCTTTCTTACATTGAAACTAAGTTGAAAAAGTCAAGCAATATCCTTTTTAATGGAAAAACATGATGTTTATCACAACGTATGGACACCAAAGTTCCCCGGCGACCCTAGTCGATTCACTATCAAATATACATAAAGTTATATTTAAAGGTAAGCAAAATATTTTTTTTTAGTTTCAAGAAAGCAAAAGGTTGTACCGTGGAAGCCGTAGTACATTAAAAGCTTCCATCCGCACTGTAATTTGAGACAAGCTGATTACATCGATATAAAACGTTGCAGGCACAGTACTAAACGCGGCAAAGACACCTAGTGCTTTATTGAAAATTTTTAGAGTTAACTTAACCTCCATTGACGCAGAACATGACTTCTCTAGTTCTCTTCTAGTTAAGACATTTACCAAAGCATTATAATTATTAGTTTTAAGAGTAGTGCGAAACTATAAAAAGTCGACAATCGTCTATTTGCTATAGCGTAAGTAAATAATGATAGTTTGACATTCATAATTTACAGCAATGTACAGAAATATTACAACTGTTACAGACAAATGTGGAGCATACTTTTTTTAGGCCTCACTTGTTGGAATCGTCAGGTACAGCCGTAACATTCCTCCTGTCTCGGTTATTGAGATCGCAACCAGTAGGTATCCTGATTGATGAGTCCACGATTTTACAAATAGCAAGTAATTGATAAATAGCCACTAATACCAATACTTATCGAAACAATATGTAAGGAGTTGCGATTATGTTAATATTTTGCTTTAATTAACTTCAGACTTCGACGGTGATTCATGCAATTATTGGTTCGTCTTCACTATCTTCTAAATTGTTTGTATAATTGAATTTAGTTTTAAATTAGGAAAATTATTTAAATTGTTTTGTAAAGACATTCAATATTTTTCAGTCTAATGCCGTTAATAAATACATTACTTTTGAATATTAGATTACAATCCGAACACTTAAATAACTTACTCATTAATAAACTTAAGAGAAGCATGTTATGCATTAATGGAATGTGCACGTTTATAAAATATATTACAATTTAAAGATAAAATTAATACGATTCATTAGCACACTATAATAAGAATTAATATTAGAACATACATTATCAATCACACATACAAGAATTGTGACCTTATTTTTGTAAAAAAAACGCCGTGAAAAAAAATGTTATGTCTATTCTTAGGCTAGCGATGGTCCTGCCATCTGTGGGCTGTTAGTGGATCGAAGGTAATCTATTGCAAAACTACGTCACCATAAAATCACAAGTCTTGTTCGATGTTCCACATTCAAACTACAACTGTACACGTTCTCTGTCAAGCCAGGTCTTTGCTAGTGTGTAGTATTATTATTATTACATAATTATCGTCTTTGTCATCTACCGTTTAATTTAATATGCCTACCTGACAAATCTAGTCACGATGGGACGTCCATCTCAAATAATTTCATTGTTTCAATTCTTACAAGGTTCGTATATTCTCAATTCTACTTCACTCTGCTCTAAAGCTTGTCCGGCGAAAGATAATACCAACACCAGGTTTCTAAAACTGTTTTTTTCTGCAAACATCTTGCTTAACGGAGCCCCGAGTCAAATAACTGCGAGCCTTACTCCACGACATCGCGTAGATAGAAACAACATAACAAGATCCTAATAAGTTGAAGCAAAAGCGAAACTATCTTCAAATGGACAAATTCCCCGTGACTTTGAATACTTGTATATAAAATATTGTCTCTACTTTAATTAAAGCCTCTAAATTTTCAATGAAATACGTTGATTTATTCAACGATTAACCACAATAATTAAAAATTAAGTAAATGTCGTTATGTTTAACAGTCCAACTTCATATACTTAAACAAAAAGGCAATGTTAATACATGAACTACATTTTTAATAAATTCAAGCAAAAAGGATCTAGTCATACAATATGAGTAAAAAAAGAAGGATTACATCACAATTGCCTATAGAAATATTAAAATGACGACAAACATTTTGCATATACAAAATAATTATTTTTACAATACAATTTTATTTCATTACAGCATTGTATTGTAATACTTAGCGATATCGCTAGTAACTTATATGGCATTCACATTAATAATAATCCATCTCAAGATTTTAATTAAACAATAACTCCAGTTACAACGAAATCGCTAAGTACTACACGACTACTGCCCCCTTAGACAACTGTCCGAAACGTTTGTGGAATAGAATACTAAATGTATGGGAATGACATACGTTTACGCGTAAGCGTACGCCATTCCCATACATTTAGTATTCTATTCTACAAACGTTTCGGACAGTTGTCTACAGGGCCTGGACACACTACACAATGACAAAGAGCGTTGCGACAGAGGGCCAGCGAGCGCGTGTGTGTTGTGTGTGTGTGTGTGCGGGCGGTCAGGGAATCCAGCCCACCACGTAACTGCGGCTGCGCGTGAACCGGGTCAAGCGGCGGACGCGCCCACCTGAATCATCCACAACAAATATATAAATAAACGTTCATAATACGAATATAAACGATGATGTACGTTCATAATACAAATATAAATGATAATAAACGTGGGTAAGACGAAAATAAACGATAAAATCGTAGAGTAACCAATAATAAATTGTTGTGAGAAGTTTTGATTGAGCAATGCGTAAAGGCTCAAATTGGCTAATATTGTACCACAATGATATGTATTACAATGTATTAAATTTGGTAATATCGGTATAACAGTAGATTATGGTTGTCGCTGCTGTTGATATTTCCGTAATATATTATAACTTAGAAATATTATTTATTATCAGATTATTATTAATGAGATCATAGATATACTTAGAATATAAGATTACAGTATTTACACATTCTTAAAGTATAAATAGAGCGTGTAATCCTTTGAGATCGTTCCATTGGCTTTATTAAAATGCTATTCGTACAGAAAATGTTGTTATGAAAATAAATTGTGTAAAATGTAAATACGCCCTAACATTTTCACTAAAAACAGTTCTGATAAGAATTCAAAAAACTGTTACACAGTAAATTATATGCATTATAATTAACTTTGAAACAGTGTTTAGACATGTCAATTTTTTGATGATGGCAATGTGGTGAAGTTCTAGTTTGATTATATTATACTGAACGTTACATTTTATTTTGTATAATGTTATGTCTTATTAATATAATAAACCATAATGTTATTTTAATGTGTGCTAAAATATAAAAGTCAACTTATATATTTTCCCAAAAATTACAAATAATTAATAATTTGTAATATTTAAATACAATACGTACATCAAGAAAAATATGAAAGAATTCATCCAATTACGTTTTCTTTGTAGATCTGAAGGACATGAGAAATGAGAATCAAAAAATAAATAACTAATAAAAAAAGTTTACAAAATATTTTTTATCCAAGGACATCACTATTCTGAAACCAATTATCATCAACATTCTCATCCGTGTCACTGTCTGATGTTACGGGTACATTGAACAATAGAGGGAGATAGCAATACTTCTAGTGACAAGGAAATGCAATCGGAACATGCACATGATGCGAATAACACAACAAGTAACTTTTTATATCGAAAAAGTATATTCTAGAACATCTTACCTTTTATTATCATACTACATATTATATTATGTAACAAGAATATTTTAATAGTAGATATTAATCGCATAATAAATAAATTTTAATTATCTATGGTCAGATGTAATGTAAATAATAATAGTAGTACCTAAATGTAAATGCATCAATTAAATAAACATCTTATGATTATGAATTGCTGCTCTGGCACTGTAATTTTAGTTATTTCTGTACGTTATATATTTATGAAATTAAAAGGAATATTGAAAACAAAAGTTATCTTCTTAAATGTCTCACTAAATGTGGAATGATCATGGAGAAATGCAAAAATCGCCCGAGTAAGTGCCAAAAGTGTGAATTTAAAATGTTCTCACACCCCTTGTATTAAGTTATATGCAAATGTGTAGTTCGAAAGTTGATAGATCTAAAGAAAATGATTCTACAACAGACCACATAAACAAATAACCACTAATATGTATACATAGAGAGCAAAAAAATCTTACTATAAATAAAAAAAGTAATGACATCATATTTTCGAGAGCTAGATAAATATTTACGCTAAACAAACGAATTAAGTGTGCTAATGATAAATGTAAATTAACATTCCGTGGTTCCTCAATATCTTTTCATAACGTGTGGTCTTTAATTTCTGGTCTGCAGACTATCGACTAGTGTGAACTCCTCCGGCTAGAGGTCTGTGATCTACGGCCAGTAGGAACAGAATAAAGTGACTCACCACAGGCGGTGCTCAGGGCTCTAAGCGTTGCTCTGGCTGCGTCTCTGCTGGCGTACTGCAATGCATACACACCGACAAAGGTCAAGGTTTATGTACATACAGACAAACTATCGACATCCATTACCAAAAATTCGCCTGTGGTTGGAAAAGGTAATAGTTTTTTTTTCGAGTAAAGGACTTTTTATATTATTTTTTCTTGATACTAGCTGATTAATATAATAAGAGAAGAAAATGGTTGCCAAAAGGTTCTGCACTCTGTATAAATTGACATTGTTGCTAATAGTCAATTTTGTGTGCAACAATTGCATCAAATTCAGCAAGGTTAACAACATTTGGAATGAAATAAAAATAATTCTTAATAAATCAGTAAACATTATGTAAATACACTATAATAAAAAATAAATTTAAGCAATTTTTCACAAGTTGGTAATGAACATCAATATAAACGGGTACATAGCTAAATGCTGTAAAAAACAAGCAAGGCTCGATCGAAACATAGTTTTATAGTCAGACAAAGGTCACACGAACAAATCGGCCATGCTGTCATAAACGTTTAGTAGTAAAACATCATTCGTTGCATTAGTTAGTTCACACACTCATGCTCGTTAATGTTTCACGTCTCGAATTATCACATAGTGTCTTCAAACATGGTTTTACAAAACTGATAGTACGTCCATCGTAGCTTCGACCCCCACGGAACAAAAGGCTCAAGCCGAACTTTATATTAGCATAAGCCTTTGCTGTAATAAAAAAAGTTATTCCCGAAAATGCACGGCATCAAGATCTTAAACGGCTCGACCATTCGCGCCAAACAAAACTGAACTTTTACCGGGGTTTGGCGACGTGTCTATAAATTATTCGGGCCTAAGCTCCCCTCTCTGCTAAAATCAAATGTTAACGGTTAAAACAGTAGAATTACCTCCCTAATTTCATGTTTGTGTGAAAAGTGATAAAATTGAAGATTATTTTTTAAAGAAAGATTCAAGAACAGAACAAAATGTTAACTGAAAGAGCCACTCGAAGTAGCTTGGTCATTCAAAATACTTCAAATAGGTGCAGTTCTATGAAAACCACTGAGTTTCAAGGTGTTTTTCTACATAACATTATTAAACGTGTATCAAAGATAAATGTTCAAAACAATGTTTTCTTCCGACAAAAAATATCTGGTGTGTATGTACCGCTGAGCAAGGCTAGAAACCGGTTCATTTAAATTAAAACATGAAACTATAAAAATAAAACTGTTTAGAACCACTTTATCCAGTCAGATTGAATTTAAAGATTTTGAAACTTATTGAATAAAACATATTATAGCGAAATTTACTGCTACTTTAACTTACGTTTAAAATCTTTATAAAAACCAAAAAAATCTAAAACACATTTCCAAATTTGACCTTCAAAATACCAGTTAATTCATAACAAAACTGAAATAATTTGCATTCTATACCAGTTAAAATTTCAAACCGGTTTCCACGCCTTGCCCTAGAAGTTAAATTTTTTATAAAACTGCACCGCAATAATTTAATTTTGTGTGAGTGATAAAACTGGAAAATAAGCTTTAATCGAAGCGAAGTATGTTATACGCTGGCGTGCCAACATCTTGTGCCGGAGGCCTGACCTTTACATATTGCTATTGGCTACGCGCCCCCTTTTGCAGGTTGTTAAAGAACCTGAACTGAAGTCGCAGCGTTAGGTCTTTCCGTACTGTAATGGAGAACACATACTGTGACTATGGAACAAAGGTTACCTCGGTGTGCGGATCCTTAACGGATCGTCTACTACATTCGTCCAGTCGGTCGATACGTGCACATACAGGGCCTGTAGACAACTGTCAATAACGTTTGTAGAATAGAATACTAAATGCATGGGAATAACATACGTTCCCATTCATTTAGTGTTCTATTCTACAAACGTTTCTGACAATTGTCTAAGGGGGCTGAACTACCAACCCTCATATTTGTCGCATCGTAATCGACCGATTGGACAAGTGTGAACACGGAGTTTAATACACTGGGAGCACGCGTGTGTGGCGGGACTGCGCGTGTACTCACGAGTGGGGATTGGGGTTTATATCGGGGGGCTGCGCGCGCACGAATCTATCATCAACTTGAGTGCCATTCGTCGGTTCTTGTTTGGTATCCTGGCCGATCTGTGGCTCGATAACATTCCTGTTGGGTCCTTCGTTGAGGGGTTTGCCGTCGATAATGATGGAGGTAGGTTTGTCTTCGGGTTTAACGATCGAGGGATCTGTCTTGGTCGGTGTGACGGCCTCAGCGCTGGGCGGCGTCATATTGAAGAAGCTAGAGTCGATGCCGACGGCCGGCGGCGGGCCGCGCGGCAGCCGCAGCCGCAGGGACACGCTAGTCCGTTTTAGCACACGGCAATCTGACGAGACCGATTCGATTAGGACTCTCTCAGTGGCGGTTAATAAGCGGGGATGCTTGGGCTGCCCGTTGCGTCATAATTGCACGTGGCGCGGTCATGGCCGGTGTTGACAGGGATGTCACACTAGACGCTAACTACGATTTTCTTTTTAAATTTCAGGATATTTTTCATCAAATTTACTAATATTTTTCATCAAATTTACTAATTTTTTTTATTCGGAAAAGTGCTTCATCATGGAGGAGAAGAAATGGCGAATGAAACTCCACAGCACATCATTCATTGTAAGTTATAGATGAAATTTTAACATTTACACAGATTCTGATATTCTCACGAAGAAAAAACCCATCTACAATTTCCTAGAACATTCAAAAGTTCACCTATTTCTTAACAGTAAAGTAACGGTGTGACATCCCTGAGGAAGTGATGGGGTGAACGCCATAAAAGAATGCATGATTACTATCGGGCGCGGGCGCGGCGCCGCGGGACGCTGTGACAGTACCGCACGCCGCCATCTGCGTCACATGTATGCACATTACACGAGCACGCGACCTCACAGTCATACCAACGTAATATGGCAACTCCCATCTTATATACCCGACAAAATCTTAAAAATCTGTCATAGATTGTTGAAATTTTTGAATGGCAAATGACAAGATGTTTGTTGTATTTTTATTACCCAAAAAAGTAGTATCAAGGTAATAATGTTTCAGATAAACACATAAAGTAATAATAATTAATTAATAGGCCATATAGAACTGGTAATACTGTTTCTTATCGCAAAGATGTATACTTATGACGTTAGTGATGTGAAAATGTAACTGAAATTATTTGTAATCGTTTCATGATATGCAATGTTCGAGTCCATATGAGAGGTGTAAACATGATAGCATAATATAGATGATTCACATACAGTATATCGGTTTGTTATTTTGTGTAAACATTCTTCGACACTGGCATGTCCGTGTAAAATCTGTACTGTGTAATGTAAAAATATTATGCTGTTTAATTCACTGCAATGTGTCCATAATTTTGACGTGTAACTGATGTATTTCTTACTGAGTTATTTTACATTCAAACAACTTTCTTTCTGAGTAAATTATGTAAAATACTTGTTCTATAATTATGTCCTGTGAAATTGTTTTATGTTTTGTACATTTTCCCATATTATAATTTGAATGTCTTCTCATGAATTCTCTGGTTTCTATTCTACATGTTGAGTGCTTGAGGACAGCAATCTTTCAACCATACAGTATTCTGTTGTTGTTGTTTTTCTTGTAGTATTATTATGCGTTGCAGTGCAATGTAGTGATGTACCATGTTGCTTCTGTGTCGTGCTTCATGACATAATCAATGCAATGTGTGTGCATAATGATATTCGTGTCCACGAAATAAAATTTTCATTAACGGGATATATTGCTTAACAAATAAATATTAAATAAAATAAATAATATCTTAAAGTATTGTAGAATAACCTCATGATTATAGGAATGATTATACGAACAGTTATAGGATTTACCTATTATACTGTTATGTGTGTGGACATACATTGCTGAACTACTACCATCAATAACCAACTTCAAATTCGAGTTCGAAATTAACACCTCTGTGGAAAATATAATGTCGCATCGAAAGTGTTCAAATTTGATATGAACAACCTAAGACTTTCCATGTATCAAAAGATGCAACATCTTTCAATACGCCACCTTCATTGTTGCTAAATTACCATCATCTAAATAGGCAACAAACTCAATTAACTTATTATTCTTTTAAACAAATCAACTTGAACTTGAATTTCTAGAACTCTGGAAATTATTAATAAATTCTTGCTAATAGAAATAACTGCTTATGCTGTCACATTTTATGACAGATAAACACGCCACGATGTCGCGTGTGAACCCACGACCACAACATCGTTAGTTAACTTTGCCTAACTAAACGTCGATGTAGATATATCTACAACCCTATCGGGTTGTCTCACTAAACACCACGATGTTGTATGAACCCACGATTATTACATCGTGTGGGCCTTGCCTAACTAAACGAAAGAGATAGAGATAGTGTTGTCTCACTAAAACACCGCGATGTGGCATGAGAACCCACGACCACAACATCGTGAGACCTTGCCTAAGTTACCTAACTAAACGAGAGAGAGAGAGAGAGACAGAGATATATAAGTGATAGTGTTGTCTCACTTCTGTCATGTGAACCCACGATCCCAACATCGTGCGGGCCTTGCCTAAGTTGCCTAACTATACGAGAGAGAGAGAGATAGTGATAGTGTCGTCTCACTTCTGTCAATGTTGCGCTGCAGGTGGCTGGCGACGCGGTGGCGCGCGTCCGAGTACTCGAGGTGCAGGCCGAGCCGCAGCAGCGACGGGTTGCGCTCCACCAGCCGCGTGATCTCCATCTCGATCTTGTTGCCGAGCACCACCGACCGCTGCGGGTATTTCAATGTGTTATGTAACTCATGTATAGGCTAGGCCAAGCCTCTTGGCCACGCGGAAAAGAGACAGATAGATGCGCAGAAGTTCGTTTTTTAGGTACC
>DWKA01002929.1:0-10072 GCA_018249155.1 Panoquina ocola ocola
GGAGCGCGCCGCGCGGCATCGCGCGGCACCGCGCGGTCATGTAGACGGTGCTATCTGTTTACGTTGTTCTTTTACCGCGCGGTGAGTCTTTCCGCGCGGTGCCGCGCGTTCATCTAAACACCCTTATTACTACTTATATTTTGGTTAAAGTTTTGTTTAGTTTTCATACTTACGAACTCAACCAAAATGCAAAATGGCGACGATGTTGAAATTTTTAACGCAGTTCTATTTTCAAATTCAAACATTATTTCTTCCAGGTCGTTCCATTTGGCTTCAGACGGTTGCTGCGTTGGATAACGAAGGAGTATAATAACGTTCCTATTATAGTGACTGAGAATGGGTACGCCGACTTCAGTGGCGTTGACGATGCAGCCCGGGTATCCTACTATAGCCACTACCTTAACGCTTTACTGCACGCCATTCACGAAGACCATAGCAACGTACAGGGGTACTTCGCATGGAGCCTTATGGACAATTTTGAATGGGATGACGGATATGTGTAAGTATTCTATTTCAAATAATCTTAAATCTAAACTTAGTACCTATTCCTGTATCATAGGTGACATTGACAACATGACTAAGTATCATTAATACTCAATACATTAAAACAAGTTTAAGTGTCACATGATTATCTGTTACAGCCAGGAATTGATCATGAAGTCTTTCCAATGCTGGCAAGATGAGGTAGAATATAGAACAAACGATTACTAGTAACTGGGCTACAGCCTCGTCTAAATAATAAACAGACTTCTTTGTAGTCATTGACTATGTCAGAGTTTTAACATTCTCCATATTCTCGTGCTGTATGAATTAATTAACAAAGCGTCCGACGTCTGCCATGAATAAAGGACAAAACTAAAAAAGCACGCTACAATAAAATCGCTTGGATAGAACCGGATTTGCATGTTAAATACTAGATTGCATTTTATATTCTCATGTGATAAAGATGATATATTAACGAACGAAGCATTTTACACTTTACTTGTCAGCTAAATATACAACGTCCACGTCGCATATTTGTATTTGAAATTAGTACCTACCACATTTGTTTCTGTATGTGTTTAGGTTTTTTTATAAAACTAAGTTACGATGTATGGCAGGCAACCTCGTTCTGAAGAACGATAACTGAGGGGGTCTAAAAGTCCTGGAATAGCGGATACACTTTAATAAAAGCAGTACAGGTCCTCGATCGGGTGGAGTCATGACTTTAAAAAACGAATAGACAAATAGAGCAGTAAATTGCTGGATTCAGAGTAACTGCTTACAAGATACATTCGAATTTTTTTACTTGCTTCGTTGAGAAACAATCACAAAAGTTGATTTTCAAGTTTTATGAAAATTTATTTTATGCTGATTAACAAAAGATCTTGATAGGTACTAGAAAAATGTATTTTAGTTTGGGAGTACAGATTTATTTACACTAATAAATTGGTAGAATTTCAAGAATTGTTTTGATTTTACTCTTTATTGTAATTACTACAATGGTTTGGTTAGTGCCTGTGCCCCTAAAAATTGGCATATTCGTATACCACTAACGCGATAATGCATGTATGCGTCCTGGACATATTTTACTAGCGTTAAAAACGCACATACGCGTCGGGGCACTGAATGGGTTAAAGTTTTCGATTGGAGCAGTTTCTATCAGGCGCCATAAATATAATTAGGATAAGGCCCGGCTATGGGGTAAACACTTGTGAAAACACATCTGGTATTTTTTATATTCGTATAAAATGTAAATAGTAGGTGATAAAAGAGCAAAAGAGTATCATTATAAACGGACACTGTCACCCAAGATAGACATCAGTTACCTACATTTAAGGCATCATCGATTTTTCGTTAGCCAAAAACAAAAAGAATGCTCCTATTTATCTAATCATATAGTAAATAATATAGTGAATTAAACATGCAAAAAAACTCGGTTGATTTTAGGAGGTTAGTAGCTAACGAAAAATCTCTACAACCATTGATATGGTGCCACTTTGTTTGTGTGGTATAAATAGCAGCAAGCGCAGTAACTCCCATAACCAAGAAACTCCTGGAGTATTATGGTGTAGACTCTCTTAATAAACAATGGATCTCTGTACTCACTGTCGAATATGAAATACAGATATAGTGTTAAATTATAAAATTGTTAAATCTTTAAATATAAATACGAGTGACATGACTAAATTTTGGTAATCTTTACTTCACTTCTTAATTTTCTTATAATTTAATGGGTTTCGTAGTTACTGAAATAAGATACTTACCTACATAATTATATTTATTCTATTTCATATCTTCAAAGATATGAAATTTGGGATACAATTTGTAACTGTAGATTAAAATATTGTTACGTTGACCTAGTTCAGTTGTGTTCATGATAAGAGTAATCTCTATTACTCCGGTTATTGTTTGATGAATCACTTATTTAGGCTATTTTGTTTTGTGGGAAAATTCCCTGTACTGCTGATAATATTAAATTTGTACGATATTTGTATAATAGTGTTGAAATGAAACACACTAGTCAGTCAAATCATGTTATAATTTCACTCGTCATGTCTGTAAATGCAATTGCAGGTCCCGCTTCGGTCTGTACTTGGTGGATTTCAAGAGTCCTAACAAGACGCGAACGGCAAAGGACTCGGCGCGTCTGTACGCGGGTGTCGTGGCCTCGCGAGGCCTGCCTCCCGACTACGACCCCGAGGACTTCTCCGCCTTCTCAGGAGCCAGCATCCTCGTCCCTACCGTCCTTCCCCTCATACCCCTCTACAGGCTAATCCTGTAAAACTTACACTCTTGTATATTTTTACAACGCTAAGTACGTATGTAAAACTAGTATTACATATTTAAGTAATATCTTTATGTTTCATTTCGACTTGATCCCTAAGTCCTTAACCTTATGCTTAAGCTAAACTGCCGGCGAGGACCGCCGTTTAATACTCGACGGTCATCAGTTTACTGGCGTTGTCCCTCTCGACGTCCCGGCGCAGTTGGGTCTGGATGCACGCGAACGACTTGCCCTTCGTCTCCGGCAGCACCAGTAGGAGGAACACCAGCCCGATCAGCGAAAACGCTGAGAAACACCAGAATACTGTGTAAATGCCCCACGCATCCTTCACCACCTGAAAACACATAAACAAACATTATTATATAAACATTTTAGTGTAAGTTGACAGATTGAGTCTTTATGAGAATAATATTACAAATGTTTCTGTAAGTTTTCATAAGATGGGTCCATTACAGGTGAATATTTACGCCCTTAACTTCGGAAAGTGAAAGGAACATTTGGGATTATTTACAACTCGTAAGACCATTCTTAATATTTTTTCCTGAATTTGAAATCATCAGAAAGTATGAAGCTTCTACATTTAATTACTTCTTTAGAAAAAGTTGTTATCATGATTCAAGCCGAACGTATAAAAATAGTAATTAATACGTATGTGAAAAATTCTAACGGAATTTTGCATTCCACGTCATGTTACAACTATGCTAGGTAGGGGACGGCGGCACTGCCAGCTCTTTTGCTACCTTTTTCCTAAAAAGAATGCTAATTTCTGCATTTTCGTATAAATAGCATGTTTGCGATGTTGAATGTCTATAATATAATATTTCTATCATCCTCAATAAATCCTTTCAATTGCATTCAAATCCTTGAGGTATTTAAATAACTTTGTCAGAGGCAATAAATAACATTTACGTGCACTTAATGTAATTACATAGTTTTTCACTGCATCTGGTTAGGTATATATATCTGCAGATCTTGAGAACTAGTGGTATATTATTTGTTATTAATATGAATTGTGCAATAAAGTGATAAAATATGACAAAATACAATGTTTTACTCACTTGGAAAAGTTTTTGGACCGCAAACATTGAGATCCCAGTGTAAATGTGCGCGATACACGACGCGTATAACTTGACGTTTGTTGGGAACATTTCTCCTATTATAACGTAGGGTACAGTCGATAATCCGATGGCATAGCACACGATATAAATGAGAATCGCTGTTATTGGTATCCAGTGAAGATTCTGCACGGTGGATTTATCAGAGTTTAAGAAGTAGAAGTATGTGCCTAATGTTCCGTTCATTAGTCCCACACCCAGTGCAGATAGTAGAAGGAGAGGTTTCCTTCCGACGCGGTCTACGAGAACGACAGATAGAGTACAAGTGGCCACTTGGACGCAGCCTAGGATGATGGACTCCTGGTAGGCTTCAAGGTGACCTTCAGCTTGCTTGAATATTTCTTGAGCGTATGCAACAATCGCAGCGCTTCCACAGTACTGCTGAATCGTGAACACTCCCAAGCTTATCCACATCGCTTTTCTGTTGGTTGCCTCAGTAATGAGATCACTCCAAGTACCTCTATTCTTCATGTCCTCCTGCACATTTATCTCTATATTTTTAAGTTCAAGTCTTATATCTCCGCTTCTTAGATTCCTTAAAGCAGTTTCCGCTCTCTCAGAACGTTCGAATTTTAGGTAAAAGTAGGGCGATTCCGGCAGGAAAATGAATGAGAGTACGAAACTAATGGGCAGGATCAAATTGATGCCGGCTAAGGTTTGCATCGAAACGAAGGGGCCTATACAGTACTGGGCAAGAATTCCGACCTGAAAAAAGAAAAGAATATAATTAGAATAGTACTTAGGTAGTGGGTTTATTTGAAGTAGAGACTGACTGTGAAGTTATATTATTTCGTCAGCGATATATGAATATTAGTGGTCTACATACAATACTTCATAGTGTAGGTACTTATTCGTATTTCACAAACAACACGCTTGTGGAAATGCGTATAAAGCAATTTTAAGTTTGCAGAAAACATTGTAACGAAAACGATGACACGAAGAGATTTTCTCATGTTACAATGTAATATAGTATACAGCGCCGGAAAGATTGTGTCCACAAATAAAACTCATCATCAAACGATAATAATATGTAATTTCGATAATATTTTCGATACTTTTAGTGGCGCTTATCTTATCAGTTATAACTACTAAGCGGTCCACGGCAGAGCATGGGTCCGTGCACAAGCAAGTCAGCATCTAATCGGTTAAGCTGTGTAAATAGAACAAGGGACAAATCGACTATAAGTAATCTACTAGACATCGATAACTCACGGAAAATATTATGGATAGGTGATAAATTACGAATGTAAATATTTGGAATCGAGTAATATGTTTCGTAATTTATAGTGTTCATATATTTCAATAATTATAATACGTAGCTATATCTTTGGTAGTATAGTATTATAAAATAGGTTATTGAAGTTGCATAAGAAATATGATATTTCGTCAGCCGAGTTACACGCTCGTTAGTCAAGGCCGAATAAGACCTCACTAAATTGCTGAGAAAAAACGCGTGCTCAGCAGGAAGACACTGATTAATAACTATGGCGATAACCATATCCATCATGTTAGTTATCACTTATCAAGACTGAAATAGGTACCCAATGTTTGTTTCTCGTCAGCATGGTGTAATATCAACATATACATTTATTTACTCTTGGTATCAACATTTGTGCTAAGATGACGCCGACTGTGTACCGTATTTAAAGTTCATTCATGTGCAATACTTAGTAAAACAATGACTCATATTGACGTGTTAAGTCGTGTACAGTACGGACATAACGTTACAAACGTACCTACCTACTAATACATGGATATTAATATAAGCATGGCACGTAACTAACGAGGAGTCTATAGTCGAACCAGCTTTCAGGATCCCGTCAAAATGTAACAGAAGTTTTCGACTTGTTAGGAATTAAATCTTCATTAAAAGATTAAATATTTCATGTTTGTTTTTGGCTACGCAAATTTACATTTCCACTTTGAAATATCATTAATAACTGTTTTTAGTCTTCAATAGTTACATACAATATTTCCAAAAACTATATAGACGAATGAGACATAATATCTGCTTTAAAAATATGTACCTATATGTTCGCATTGTTCTTAACTGTTCTTTAAAAGTATAACTTTCGAAATAAACAAATATTTACCATGTCTGGTGAGTAAAATGATGTCATGTTCATTTGTAAAGGTATAATTAATGGTTACAACCCAATTCAAACAGGTATCAACTGACCTTATTCATGAGTGTAATTAGAGTAGATAGGGCGCCTCTGACTTCATTGGTAGCGATCTCTCCGGTGTACATAGGTGCGACAGTGTACACGATGCCGTACCCCAGACCCGAGAACATCCGTGCGACGCACAGAACGGCTACGGAGTTGGCTACGATGACCAGCACCCAGCCGATGATGAAGGGAATGGCTCCGAGGAGTAGAGTGGTCTTCCTCCCGAACCGGTCCGCGAAGTACGCCGAGGGAACAGGCGTTAACGCCGAGCAGAGGATCATGATGGACACGATCCATGATCCTTGGTCTGGTGTGGTAGGGATGGAGCTTTCAGGTGACCTCAAGTAGTGCAGAGTTGGTGACGGCCAACCGTAGCAGGTACCCGCAGTTGCAGTGATGAGAGTAGCTGGAATGTAACAGGATATTCTTAATTGGGTGCATTTTTACTGTATAAAAATCACATTTCTAAGTAATGATTATTAGGGGTCTTGTAGATGCGGTGAAAGAATTAACGTGAATGTCCAATTAAAGAATTATCTGACGTTCAGCCACACATACTAATGAAGAAAGATGTGCAAATGCTGTACTGTACTATACTGGTATCTTTTACAAAATGTAAATTAAAACGTTTGACGTGTCCCTGTATCTGAACTCAGAATACAACCGTGAAACTGTTTACATAGATAACAGTACAGTTAATTTCCAGAGATAACAAAGGATAACGTGTGATAGAGGCATGTCGTTTCGACTACACGAGGATGCATTGATATAAAAAATTGAGTTGTTATTTACAAACAAAATAGTACGAGGAAGGCCGATATATTTTTCTGTACATTAAGTACGAGTATCTACCTGTGATATAAGATTAGGGATACTAATAAAATGAACTAAGGAACGGCAAAACACGGAGTCTTTATCGGGCTTGACTCTTATCGGTCGCACTTATGGAAACTTCTGTTACATTGACTGTTAATTATGTCCAATTTTATTTATTTTTAAAGAATTAACTGTTAAACAAGTGAAATTTGCTTATAATTACATTCTTCTTATTTAACAAACTGGGATAGAGAGCTCGCAGTGTTACAATAAATTTTAATGTTGTAAGCATTAAAGTTTTTCAGAAATTCCTTATGTAGGTAATAAAAGTATGGACATTTTTTTCTATTCAAAATTAAGAGCTTAATTCTAATTGTGTCTGATGGGTAATAATGTATTAACGTAAAAATATCGTCTAATTTAAAAAATAACGTCATTTTGGTTCCCCAATCTCGTCGCCTGACATACTTTGGCGAGTGTTTTGTGTTGAGTGTAGCGGAACTAATTTAAAATTAGCACGAGAATAATGCGAATCATGGATGACTGCGTCACGAATGCTGACAATTGCTGACCATGCATCCGAGCACATCAGTGTATCTAAAAATTTGTTCGCTCATTGGCTGTTCTTTTATGTATTAACATCAGAATACCCGTTTAGTTATAGGTACCCAATTACCCAATTTAATATAAACATGAATTTCGTATCTCGTCTACAACCGACTCTATTTCGAATCAAATTTCAAATTACAAAAGATTTATATCCTCAGTTTCAGAGCTAAAATACGCTATTTTAAAATTATAAGTAATTAAATTAACAATTCCGAATACGAAGGGTTCGTATTGCGATAAACTTACGGTGCTGCCGCAAATCTACTACACTACAACAAATATTTATCTGTGTGCCAGGGTTGATTATTAGAAAACCCTCGAAAGCCGAAAGGCAGGCTACAAAGCCGTGCAGTAGTCTCTTGAAGCAGTGGCGAATTTTGAGGAGAGGAGAGAAGAGAGAGAGATCCATGTTTTAGTGTTAAGTGAAATACGAACGGGTTTAAATTGAATGTATTGTATAAATTGTCTTGTACCGCTTGGTTGATTCAATCGTTTAAGTATACGACGAGCAATCAATTTTAGTCGTTCATCTAAACACATTTACTCCCATACATGTAAGATATATTATTATTAAGAAGTAAGTATACACTTGTAGCTTTTACGCTTTCAACATAATCATTACGCCTCATAAATTCAAATGAATATATTTTCACGAACTTCATTGATTTTATTAGTGTTTCCTGAAATGAATATGTCGCGTTCTTCCTCAAACCTTAAAATTTATATATATTCTATAAATAAATATTCCAGTTCTGAAAAACCTGTGACATCGACCCGTTCAATGATCTTTGTTCGTCCAAAGCTGATGACGTTGGATCTGCCCACGAATACGAATTTGAATGTGACGTGACTTGGAAACTGGGAATTGTGTGCACATTATATCTTGGAGACGTAAATCAAATTTCCTTGCTACTTGGTTGTTCCTTCTTACGTGGGTAAATTTCCCTTTACGCTAGCGTTAAGAATTTTATATGCACTTTTTTTTTAATGTCGATTATAAAAAAAATTATTGTAATTACTTAAGATGAGAGGAAAGCAATAAATGTTGCTCTCAACTTTCGCTCAGTTGTAGAGCTGGTTTCGAACACTTGGCAAGAAATTCTTGAGCTAATAGAAATATCGCTAGAAAACTCATTGAATATTTTGAACTTCTTACAATTTGTTTCACATCCTGAAGCTTAACTTCCAAATATTATTGCTTGCTGATTATCTACTTTTGCACTGATAATTTCATAGAATACGCTATTAAGCCATAACTTTAAAGAAACTTTAGCACTAAGTATCTACTACTGCTTCATATTTATTGTGTGATTCTGTGTATATTTTTTTTTATTTAGTTCTTCAGAATCTTCGATCACCTCGGTATTATTGATAGACGTTCAGAATACAAATTGATTTTATTAATAAACGTGCATCTTATTTTTAGATGCTTGGAAGAAAGTGACAGTAGTAGTTGGCGATGCATTAAATATTTATTTAATTTTTTATTTATACTACTTTACAAACTTCATTGTAAACTTCATTTTATGTATTACATAATATTGTTATGTTTCATCAACTTCGATTCTATGGTTATTGAAATATGTACTTTGTGGTTTTATCAATACCATTATTTCCGTTTTTTCCTTTCGCAAACGATCACATACGCTTATATTATCATCGGTCGACATTGGCTTTACAACAACGTTGATAGTTGCCAAATAGTACTTGTAAAGAATACTATATGTATTGTGTACTAAAATAGCCACAGGTCACATTAGGTCCATGAATTGAAGTTTGTGTTTAAAGCCATATCTAGATAGCAGTTTATTGTTATCGTATAATAGGTATGTACTACGATTCCGGAAGTCGTTCGATATAAACATGAAATCACGCTAGAAAAGCATGTTAAATTAACAATGTAGCTGATACAATCGTACGAACAATACTGTATGTTTCTGATGTGTGCAATTTTGGTAGAGCATTAAAATCACGCGCGTACGTGATGTGTGCGAACATATCGATGAAAAATATTAATGTTTAGTATAGCTTTCTGTTTAGTAATAGGTACATTTTATGTATAAATCAGAGCATAAGTTAAGAGATTGTTTAAGTCACGATAGAGCTGATAATAACCTTTGAAGACCTTGACTTTATTAGAAACATTTCCGTGAAATATATTAAGGTAGGTGCAATGTACATATTAAAATAACATGAATTGTGATCACACAGCGCCTACCTATCTATCCGCTATTTCTGATAGTATTAATCATCAAAACATTGATGTGATAAATGTAGGTGTTAAAATAACACTTTTCGTTGGCATCTAATTTACCGGTAAGTATACCTAATTACATTGTAGTATGATATATTGACACATCTGCGTCTCATATTATGTATATCAACAAAACTATGCTGCTGACTCAACTAAATATGCAAATGAAACGAGGACATTTTTGTGACTGTGAACATTTAAAACTGTCTTTATTGTTTACTACAATAACTAACAGATTCATCTAAATATATAAAACTCAAAGGTGACTGACTGACTGACTGACATAGTGATCTATCAACGCCCAGCCCAAACCACTGGACGGATCGGGCTGAAATTTGGC
>DWKA01002930.1:0-10072 GCA_018249155.1 Panoquina ocola ocola
CACTCACTCACTCACTCATCACGATATCTCAGAAACTACAAGTGCTAGGAGTTTCAAATTTTGCATGCGGGTTCTTTAAGGGGTTCTTTCCTAAGGGGGCTAAATAGGGGTTGTAAGTATGTATGTACATTCTTTATTTTTCCCGAAGCAAAGCGAGGGCGGGCAGCTAGTAACAAAATAAACGTAGTAATTTCTTACTTAATTAATTACCGCGAAACAGATAAAGGAAAATTTTCTCTTAAGCCAAGTCTGCTGTATATCATGAGTTCGTAACTAAAGTCGTTTGGTAGCTGTGTAAAGTTATCTTATTTCTGCACACCTGCGTACTATCTTTGGAAGCGTATAGCCCGGATTTAATTTATGCGATTTAATAGTTAGTGGGGGTTTCTTTGAACGGTATTCAGATCGTTTTGTGGCGGCCTATATATTTGACCCCCCATCCTATGTGGGTCACCTACTAGGGATTCGTAAGTAGGGATCGAAATTGGTTGTTCTGGTGGAGATTTATAATTTAAATTTGAAATGATTATTAATACAGATATCACTCATATGCACTTTAATATTTTGAATCTACTATTATTTGGGACAACTGCTTTATCATAGAGGAGAAGAACTGGTGTTTCACATAAAGTTATTTTTATCAATAATTAATTCACGAATTCAGGTTTTATGCCCAATGTACATAGATAAATGAAACGTATAATCAAAACGGCATTTCTTCTTCATTTATCAAGAGCCATATTGCAAAGAATGCTTCGTAAATCGCTCAGTGTTACATTATTTATTTACTTTCTCGTTTATCGCCCAAACGCAAAAATGATATTAGACTTGTAAGGAAACGTCTTTATCATTATGCCGTGATCAAAGATCACTTATGTTAATGTATGATAACGTACGAGTATAATGTGTCGTATGTTACGGAGATTCTTGTACACCTTTTAATACGAATACTATACGATTAGCTATGTAAGATATATTGTGTTATTATAGTGTCCTGATTTTGGTATCCTATAGTAGGTACTAATCTGTCTGTATATATAAAACCCTTCCGTTACTTAGTGACTGATGGACAACGCGCAGCCGAAATTACTGGACGTAGAAAGTTGAAATTTGGTGTGAAGATTTCTTATAAAGTGTAGAGGAGTACTATGAGAGGATTTTTGGAAATTCCCCGACGAAGGAGGTAAAAAGGGGGAAAAACTGTTATATAAAATTTTTACACTGTAACAGGTATAAATTCCACGCGGGTGAAGCCACGCGCGAAAGACTAGTATTCTATATGTGGACTGAATTATGACTAGATTATTTTGACAATAAAATTACGATCGTCTGAATACATCTTAAATGTCCTGGAAAGGCTTGATAAATTATAAATGCCATCTTCTACAAAGTTGATTGAAATTATACGTTGTTTTGAGTTCGCAATAAATTTGAAATGTAATTTATCACTGTAGCGTGGGTGGCTCATCACTCTCCTTTCTATTTTATGTCAAAATAATTTGTCTCTCATTCGATATTTTGTTTGTTAAATTATATTTGTAATGCATCGATAATATGTTTGGTATTATTGATGTCAATTGGACGTTGACAGCTATTTATCATCAAGTGGATCTTCAACTCATTTTTCAGCTATTCTATTTAAACACCGCCAAATCTCGTAGGTGGTACGTATGACCTATGTATGTTCCTAAGGATACTTACCTCATTCGCGATGGTACCCCATCAGCCCACCTATTTCTGCCGTGTAATAAAGACGGTAATCTATCTTCAGGGGTAGCAACGCATCGGTAACTGACTTCGAGTTTAAAAATTTCTAACGATTAGTAACTAGACGATCATTGATAGTTATTAACAAGACTAACCTGCGTTGTAACATAACATAGTATTATTACTAAAGAATAATAATACTAACATCTTTTTAACACCTTAAGTTAACAGGGCTTACTTATTAGTCTTATTACAGTCTCTTCTATGACCTTATTCGAAATTTGTCACATGTGACGGGTAACAGGGGAAGGTGGCATTATAAGCTCTTTTGTTATTTTAATCCAGTTAAAGACCGAAGAGGTCTTTCACCACTTTCATAATCTTTAGACCAATTGAAATCAGGGTAATGTAAAACAATAAAATTGACAGGATTTTGATGTTAAAGTTAGCTGCGGGTATCATCCTAACTGCCACCATTTACCTGAACGACCGAGCGCTTAGTGGAATGGTTTGAAATGAACGGGATTTTTCTGAATGTCGAGACATTATATTACACCACGTAGGCACTGTCATTACTTGATGGTGAATACATTCATAATGACATGGGATACTGAATTCGAAGTACTCATATAAAATGACAAACACTAAAAATATACATAATTATATCAATTTTAATGTTGAATATGTATTTTTGTAAGTTTTAAGAACACGCTGTTGTGTTATTCATAATTACACTCTTTTCAATAATCTATCTATCGATAACGTTTGAATAAGTTAGATAAAATAATAATACACATGACGATACTTTGAAGTTTACAAGTATTTTCTTGCGACTCGATGGTAATTATTTATAGGTGATTATTGAGAAAGATTGCAAGACAATTTCACAACTAGAAAATAGGGCGATTTACGCAATTTTTAAATAAAACTTACTTGTCTTACAGGGATACACCCTTGTCTTACACCCTGCTAAACAACAGACGAGGCAATAACAAAGGTTCTATTTACTTCTAAGGGTCCATGTCCCAACGGTTTTCACAGTGGTGGATATATTTATCGGGCTGGTTAGCTTTTAGAATAGAGTATTAAATGGTACGATGTATAAGGAGATTTGAGATTCGTATTCAAAAGTTAAGCAACGTCAAATATAATATGTAAGTGGTTACAATTTACCGTCAGGTGGATTCTAGTTAAATAAATTGAGTAATAAGTTCCCGAACCATTTTTGGTACGAGTATTATAAGATATTCAGAATGCTTACGCCTCGAGAAAATATATCCTTCACAAAATATAATAACAATTTCTTTATTTAAACGTGGGAGATTTGATAAAGTTTTTATGCAAACCGAAATAATCCGTGTTTTTCTTTTGCAGGAAACTTGGAAAGATGAAGCTCTGTACATATTTGCTTCTGAGTTTCTTGGGTAAGTTGCTGTTTATGTTTCTCATTTTTTGTAGATCTTATTATTTTCTTAAAAAGTTTGTATTTTCCGTTGTTTCGAGTTAAGTTTTACATGCCTTATAAACAAAATTGTTTATTTTACAAAATGTAAATGTAAAACACTGTTGGCCAACGTTGGCCACAAGGGACACTTGTTCTAAAAGAGGAATCATGGAGCTTACTCCCCCACACTGCTCCAGTAAGGCTTATTTTAACCAATAGCTATAATACCACTTGAAGGCGCTTAACAAGAGTCACGTTCACTTCTTAGAATTTAAATAATGAAGAAAGCTAACTTTCAGCCGGATATTTACTTAACACAGTTTGACTCAGTCGTTCTTCAGCCAATTCTATTCTATAAAGTTCATTTATATAGGTGTCAACTCGACTCACGATCAGTGCCGCGCAGTCCACGAATGAACTTTCTATTCAACCCATTTTCGAGTTGGAAATCCAAGATCGCATTGTATACAATCGATTTAAATTGAACGTCTCTATCGGAACATCACATTTGTGCGAAGTCGAATGCAACACTCGTACCTACCTATTTGACGGCGAAGTCCACGTGTAAGCCTTTCAAGCTGAAATGAAAATATTATGATAATAACAATATAAGGCCTAAGAAGGCTTTTACATTATCATTTATTGAATCAAAAATGTTAGTGGCGCGTTTTATTTCCCACATAAGAATAATACGGCCAGCTCTAAAAATAAGGACTTAAACAAAGCAACTGTTACCAAACTCCCTCGAAGTAGAATCTCGCAGTTACTAAAGTAACTAAAGTTACATAACACTGCGTGCAGGGTTATATTTGAAGTTGTGTGCGTGCTATCTCCCTGTTTTGGGTCAAGCCGCCGCTGTAAGGGGCGAAACACACGGAGAATTTAATGACGTGATTTAAAACAGTAGGCATCTTGGTTGACCTGTTCTCCTAGAAGTCAACGTGATGCTACAAATGACAAACGACAAGTGACCAACGCAGTCCTCCGCCTCGCGGCGTGACGAAAAAGTACCTAACTATAATTATATCTACATTTGGCCTAAGTTATTATCTGTAATGCAATTATTATAGGTAAAAGCGTGTCGTGTCTTGTCGCTTTTTGTCGATTTGTAGCCACGTAGAGCAAGGATTAGGCAGTATCTTTTCTGTACCGGAAACATTGCTTTAATACTCTGCACTAATCTGCACTAAAGCATCATGGTGAAATGGTGAAATATACAATAGGCCCCCATGGTTATTTTGGTGAGTTACGTACCCTAAATTGATTTTATTAGTTCAAGATAACTATGCCTTAGATCGACACGACGCGACGTTGCGTTTAGTATCGACGTTGCGTCGCAGATTATCGCCTTCAGTTGCGATAAATCCCACAGTTAGTTCGTAAAGTTTTCTGATTTAAAGCAGATAGTTTCTCCCAATTTGACGGGCTATTTACGAATCGTTATATGTGTGCATCATTCCACTAACTTTTCCTTTGTAAATACAAATCAGTACCAAAGAGCCTGTGTGTCTTAGCCCTTAGTTTTACACCACATAGTGTGGTTTTGTCTGGGCATGAATTGGGTCGAGTTTAGAATGTTCAAGCTTTCTTTTGACTTCCTTTTGGTGAATGCGATCGCGTTACTTGAACATAAGTCGTGTTTAAATATGTGACTACAAAGAGAACTTTTGATTATTAAAATGTAGAGATTTATATCTAAAGTTAAATAAGTCATAATTATGTGAAATAATATCTACTATTATAAATGGTTCATTCGGTTGTGTAAAGAAACCCCAGATTTCAAAATTATTGATAATATTTGTCACTGTATTTATTCCTTTGACAGCAGATTTGGTAGTAGCGTGGATTCTATTACATTCTTGTGTGTAAGGTATTATGTACATGTGTGTGTGTGTGTAAGCGTGCGTTACATTACTCGTTATATTATTATAATGTAATTTATTATGTAAAACAATTCTATTTTTTTAAACTAAAAATATGTTACATATAAATATGTCACTGCGGTCTTGTTCCTAACTTTGTAATATATTCAAATATGAGAAGTTAGAATGTTGGGTGAATTCCACAAGAAATTAGTTTCAGAATCTTGGAATGTTCAGTAAAATTTCCACAATCTCACAGACATTGGTACTATTAACCTAATCTTCGAAAGAAATGAAATGTTTTCTTTTTTCAATTGACCTTTGGGTTAGTGCCCTTTATAAATAACATTTTGATGAACCTGATGCTAGCGTAGGTAATGTCAAACGACGTAGCACAAAGTCCGAAATAACCTACTTGTAATACAATGGAGCGAATACCTTTTATCTTGTTGTTTTGGAAAGCTTTGTTTTTTTTGTAAATTTTTGTTACAAAAGTGAATTTGTACTTCGAACTATACTGTACAAAATAATATGATTTGAATTTGACTCAAACACTAAAAAAAACTGCTTTATTTGATCATAACTTAAAAAATAAATTCGCTGCTGCACTATACTGCGGACAAACCAACGGACAAGAGGAAAGTATAAAGAGTACAGATTATGCTTACCAAAAGTAACTTAATCATAGATAAGACCACCTGATCATAAGTGGGAATGAAGTCTAAGATGATCAGTGCACTACACGTAACTTGGCAAGAGTATGAAAGAGACAGCTAGATGCGCAGAAGTCGTGGTTTCCAACTTCACTCATCACTCACTCACACATCACTCACATTCACTCTCTTCTTAAAGACAACCACACTATAACCACACAATGTTTTGAGGACCTAACCCAAAAAATAAGATGCATCCTATTCCCAGTTGTTTATGCAATCTCTCCTACACAAGCAGGCTTAAATCTGCAGCTGAACGTATCTGCGAAACCAGTTGCAACTTGTAGGAGCTCAATAAAGTAAATCACGTCTCGACGGGCGGCCGCGCGTAAAATCTACTAACAGTTTGCAAACAAACTTCTCAGCTGTCAACTGAGTCTCTGCTTCTCGCCTTTAGGGAGTTTATGTTAGCAAAACATATATAAATACATTCACTGTTCAAACTTTTGCCATCGCTCTTAGATGTAGTTTTTTGTCGTCAGTTATAACGTAGGTGTATAAGAATAATGAATCTTGTTATAGGATTTTTTAAGTTAACACGTTTTCTTAAAATAATATTTTTTTTACTAATACTAACTACTTAACATTACTTATACTAACTACAGTTCTTCTTAATGTACTACGAGTGCTCGAAGTTTGTCATAGTTGTCCGTGGGCGGTAGGAGATGGCAACAATGTTAACTCTTTTGCTACCTATCCATATTCCACAAAAAAGGCACGTCAAAGAAAAAATATTAAAGGCTAAAAATATTATTATTCAAAAAAAAAATGTTCTGTATGTATGTATGTATCATTTATTTTATGTTGTCTAATAAAACAGAAAATCAGGCTTCGGAAAACTGATCAAGACGTATAAAGCGCTGAAGCTCTATTTATTTCTTGGAACTAGATAAATACTGGTCTACAAGAAACTTGGCTTAGCAATTCTTCGAAAATAACACTTATTCCTTCGTATATTTTTCCTTTGCCTTATTCTTAATAGAGCAAATACCGATTGTGATACAGAAACGAAAATGTCTAAGTTAAAGTTCGAAAGGCAAGCAAACTGTATGAAACTACACTGAAAATAGTCACAAAGTTGAAAAGAATCTGGTGTCGTTCTTAGTGTCTGAGATTCCAACGTCGAAAGAAATCGGTAAAACTAAAATTTTGACGACAAAAACGATATGTATGCAAATTATACCATTGTTATGGTCAATTTACATTCTTTCCTTTGAATATCTATCGAGATGATGATAATGTAGGTCTACAGAGATGATTTGACTATTATATTTCGTTTTTATTGATTTATTCGGTTTTGGAAAAATTTTCTGTCTTTTTGTTTCTTAATTTCCATAACAAATGCCCCAATAAGCAAAACGTATGAAATGAATAAGTGAACAGTAAGTTCCACTGAAAACTCAAGAAAATAGAACAGAAGTTATAACAAGGCAACATATTTGTTATGGAAAATAGCTTGCAACATTATAATGCACTCGTATGAAACTGCGAAATAATACGACATACGAGTGAAATATTTTTACATTATCATTTGTAGAATTCTGTGTTATGTTGGCAACACCTTAGAGTCTTTCAAGAATAAATAATACTACTACCAATTCGCACTTGGCCAGTGTGGTTACCTAACCTGTATCCCTCACATTATGAATGACTAAGGAGACTGATGACCTGAAGAAGACAACGGGCATCTGCTGAAGTCGGAGGGCTCAGGACCACTTCGAGTAGCGTAAGTTAGGGGAGGCCTACGTCCAACAGTGGACTGTTCAAGACTAATTAATGGATGGATAATAACTTCCCGATCCAGAGGGCCAATTATAGGTTGTAATAATAATTGATTGGTATCTACCTATTATTGGTGCTAAGCAAATTATTCAGTTATAAGGTTTTAAACTAAGGAATTTAATTTACGGGATAATTCTACTTTAATTATATTTGAAGCAAACGTGTAATGCGTTAGGTCAAACCAGCTGTTGGGGTGTTATCTCGCGCCTCCATGCGCCCGTGACTTTCCGACTATCTTGCTATTTTGTTCAGAATTACCCCCCTCGCCTCGCACCACGCTACACGTATAGGGAAAGCTGTTGTAACCCCATTATAACCAACTTCAAAAAGAAGGAGGTTTAAAATGCGATTGATATTTTGTAATAAATGAGTTTGCGCTGAGTTACCATTTGGTAGGTACCTACCACAACCTAAATATGGTGAAGATCTGATTAAACGTTTTGGGGATAAACAGCGGGACTCTTCAATGATTGTGAGTATTTGTCGTTTTAGAAAATACTATTTTAATACATTTCATAGATACGTTTTGATTTTATCTGATTCCTTCGTTTTTATTTCACAAACCAATCTTTAATGCTTATTTCGTGATAAATAGTAACAGCTAATATGGTTCAATAAGTTTGTTTTCTAGCATCAAGAGTTTACTGAACAGCCGATGAACCTGAGAATTAGAGTCAGACTTGAAATTAAATTATTTTCCATGTTGGCTATATCACATACCAAACACTCGTTGGAATCCTATTTGAATACAAAACGAAAACCTCAGGTGTACCAATTTACAACTTTATATAAAAAAAAACTATAAACAAAGTATATTTCAAATATGAAAACAAACTTCAAAACGTCGAATTGAAGAGAATTTTCATTCGCCAGCAGCATTTTATATTCATTATTCATGAATTGAAACTTCGCTCTGTGGGACCTATTATGATAACACAGAGAAGGCAGTCTAGATAATATTCCACCTATCCGAGCTTTATTGATGTGAAAATATACAATGTATACAAAATCTGTAACTGTTAAATCAAATTCTAAAAGGAATTTGGTTCTCGTGGAGGTTCTGTATCCAATGTGAACAAAATTTTTGTGTTCGCAAGATTTCGCTATTTCTTCACGCACACAGTCTATCTCTATCTATCTATCTATCTATCAATGATGAAATTCGCTAAACAAGTGCCCTTTTTCACTGAAATATATTAAATGTATTCTTAATACACTCAAGTTGTATCCTGATTTTTATGATAGAAGTGTCAGAAGACTTCGGAAAGTCGGAGAGCTTTCAACACTCATACCTGCTATGAACCTCTAGTATATGCATTGTAGCAGCGTGGTAGAATACAACAGCTAATAAGTTAAAGCCAAGACAAGATGAAGCTACGACGTCGGTTGTTTATGTATGCCATTAATAAACGCGCGCTCCAAAGATTACATCCCACCCCCGCGCTTGCGAGCTGTCAAAAGGTTAATATTACAGAATATTACTGCATTAACTATAGATAATTTTATTTGCTTGGAAGTAAGAAGTTTTTTTTTATTTTATGTAAGGAAATCCGATATAAGGTACTGTAGTAGTAAAGTAGTACTTCGTGACCATAAGCAACGGAGCGTCATTATGGTATAATTTTTTTGTGTGAAGATAGGAAGTTAAGATCACAAACTATACCTTGGTTTGGAGGATTGCGAGTGACATGGGCTCCTTTCTACTGCGAATGAACATTCCTATGGGAACATCTAATATGTTGCGTATTTTAATCTTTCCGTTATTAAAAGTGTATTGGTTGTATTTTTGTCTGTAAATGCTACAATATGCCTGGGTTATACATTTTTTAATCTTAATTGTACGCGCGCAAAGTGGAAATAAACTTATATCTTCTGTATTGCTGGGAAGACGACCTAATTCAACTAACTTCGATATTGACATTAAAACAATCTAAGTAAGATTACCAATCCGACTGCGGCTAAAGCTTCGTGTTCTGTCAGCCTTTGATTTAATTAAGGAATTCATTACTTAAATTAAGGAATTTCAGGCTACGAGCTGACATACACCGAAACTTTATAAACTTAGTTTCTATGCTGTGTGAGGCGGAATAAGTCAAGTTCCCTCATTCCCTTTATAGCCATCCTATGTACTCACTAGAAGTTCTCAACTTCTTGCGCAAGGAATTTAATACACCTCGTTTGAACGCGATAAATTCCCTTAAATCTTGTTCATAGGTGATTACCGCTTTTATTTTTTGTGCTGCTGTCACATCTGTGTTAACTTTAGGGTTAACGGCATTGGCTTGGTTATTGCGTAATAGGTGGCTTGGCTACATCGATGAACATAAAAAATATGTTTTATTTTTTGATAATGATTGTGTTACACACACACACTACATACTCAAACTACAAGTTAAACACAAGTATCTACTGTGTCGTAGGTATCGAGCATATAACTGAATGACATGGACAAAAAGACATAAAACATCTATCTTATAGTAATTCTTTTTACACGCTTTTTATTAGCTTCACCTGTATGTTTGTATGTTTGTAACCGACTTATTTGGGCGCGATTTTGACCCACT
>DWKA01002931.1:0-10071 GCA_018249155.1 Panoquina ocola ocola
ACTCGGAAGTCAGTGGGTTCGCATCCTGGTTTTGCGATACTCGGTAATATTATGTGTATTTATGTTCCAATGTGCTGAGGAGTTTCTTTCGTAATTTCTTTTTCTATATGACATGACTTTTCCAAAATGGTGGTAGAATAAAAAAAATATACGATTATCATTATAATACACACTTTTTTATGGGTCTATGAATGACTTTCGCACTTCGAGGCAATTTTGCGCAATTGATGGCGAATCAATTCTATCCATTGTACAGTCTTTGGCGATTGATGGATGATGGAGATTCTTGGACCCTCGTCCTGGCGCCACTGCGACCGGCGATCTATTGGTAGCTATAAGGTGCTCCGCTATCTTGTAGGTTCTAGGAATCGTGAGGCCTGAGGCTGTATCACTGTAGCTAGACAATAAAATTCTACAAGATACGAGTATGTTGTTGCACTTGTCTTCGTCTAAGGACAGTATTATTGTGAAATCAATCACCTTCGTAAATGTTGAGGAATGATCTCTTGGTCAGAGTGTCTTTATAACTCATAAATAAGATACTTATCTACTATTACTTTGAGCGTCCCTATAACTTAGACTTTAAGATGGAGGAATTTATTATTTCTATAGACTATGTAAGTCGGCCCTATAATTCAAAAACAGAAGATGGATGTGATAACATCCTTCGCAAGGTACAAATAATTTATAAAGAGTTTGAAGTACAGAGTAATAATTTTTTTAGACTTGGTGGTTTTTAACATCTGTATCCTGAATAAATTGATAGCCAAGTTTAGAAAAACGTCCTGCTATCAGATCCCTCCTGCCCGCTACTTTACAAGGTTATTAATAAGTCATAACTCAAGATAAGCTATGTGGAGCTAATAACATCGCTCCGACTCCTAGATCCAATGATAAAAGTATGATTGCTTCCCAGTACATCATATTCTCATTACATCGGGGCAAGAAACTTGTCAGAACATTACCCGTTCTGTACACGTCAGTTGAAAAACTAAAACATATACGAAATGACTGAGCGACACACATGAGTCAGGTCACAATTAAAATCGAACGCACCTTGCCACCCGTCGAGCTTTTGAAAAACGAACATGTTGACGACGCAAAATAAAACATCGGCTGTCCCCCTTCAACGTATAGAAATCACTCACGTTCCTATTATAGCCATTTCCTTTACTCCACCCTATTGTTGCGTTACTTCAAAATGACTTATGTGTTGATTGTCTGCAAGCGGAAACCTACTTTATAAAACAGGTTTATAAGGTTGAAAATAAGTTGCAGGAGCATCAGTATACATTGCTTTTGGTACGAGCTGGAAATACCTCTTGTACTTTTTTCGAAACCCTCTCATTACGTTAGGAACAGTCAACATCCTACAAGTACAGGGTTACAGTGTGAACACACCGCTTGTTTATTTATTTATGCCGCTGTGTGGGTAGTCAGCTGGGTGGCGTATGAATGTGAGGGTGAGTTCGTGTGGCGGAAGAGTGAGGTATTGTGAGAGCGTTCTAAAATTGAATTATTGGTACATGTAAATCGATTTTTGTATTTGGAATATTATACTCGTAGTTTTTATGTTCCAGTAAATGGAATACGACTTGGTCATTTAAGGAATAAGATAGGTAGGTGTAATGGGTGTTTTGAACAGTGAGGTAATATGTTATGGTACTGAAAATCAGCTGAGTTCGCTGAATACGATCTATTTTACTTATGTTTTGGTATGTTTTTATATACAACTTTTATATAATATTCTTATTTAAGTTATTTTATTTCGTCTTTCTTTCAGTGCTCAAATATTTTTTCGTATTATTTAACAGATCATTAAGGCTACAAGTATCGGAAGTATTGAAGCTACCCGAAGCCTTCTGACAAGGACGAACAAGCATAGTATAGCTCAAGTAAGTTTTAAATACAATTTTTAGATAATCTGTATCATTCATTATCATCATCATTACAACCCTAATTTGCCCGACTACTGGGCTCGATTTGTACCGTCTTGAGTTCAAGAGACCAACGCTTAAACCACTCAATTACCTTGAAAATAATAATTTTATTGTACCTACATAAATCCTTTAACTATTACTACCTATCTAACCAAGGCAAAGGTCAGTTAGAATAATGTTAAAATTTTAATTGTCACTTCCATGATTAGGTAGGAATGTGATGATGTCGAAAGAAGTCAAATCACGACAACAAAACAATTTTTGTTACTAGAATCGGATAAGGTCACCTTTACACCACTTTGCCCTGGAGGAATATCGCTTGATTCTTAATCGCTATGATTTTTTTTATTCAAGTAAAAAGGCTTTGTCGCTTAATGCGATTATGTCGCTCTAGTATTACAAAAAACATTTGTATGTACACATATAGTTTAATTTATAATATAACATAGAATAGTCGCTGTGATAAATTTTTGAAACTTCGGTTGACTGCTAACTTATAAGTTGAAGCTTTAAAATTACTTTGATGAATGGAAAAAATGTATTCAGTACAACCAATATCAACTGTATAGAATACTATTCCTAAAACTGGTACACTTAATCTTATTCAAAGAACATGGTCTGGAATGTGTAATTTCTAGTTAAAGAATATACCAGGACTAATCATTTCCCAAGAATTCAAAGTAATCTCTCAAAGGGAAGGTATGTTCAAAAAAACTTCCGCAAGTCGTCCTTGAAATCAGATGGGATGCGCCTGGGCAACAGCTGATGCTACCTGACACGCGCACACAGGCGCACACACACACACGCACCCACGAAGCTTAATGCACACATACACGTGGTACACGCACACTAACGTGTAGAAGTACACTCGTGTGTTATTTTTGTTCGATTTTAGAATTCGTGCTGTAAGTAGGTCTCGTTATGGACTTTCTCTGGGGGTGTTTCGTGTTATTCATTAGCACAAAAATACTATGCAGGTACCTATTTATATTTGTCATGAAAAAAGTGAACGGATGTGCATTCCTTCGTTTGCAAACCAGAATAATTAGTCGTTTCAAAATAGTGTTATGCCCCTTCTGGGGAAACTTCCCGTGTTCCTTGATCTAAATGGTTTGTTAAAAACCATCGTCGCCAGTTCCTTTTATTTGAACTTGGCTGGTAACGCTGTCGCCTGTCTTTATGATAACCTTCTGGATCATTTCAAAAGTTAAAGAAGGTAGGAAAATCGTGCGTTCGCACAATTAGTATTGAATAATTCATGCTTTAAGTAGCAGGTATTTCTGTTGACTTCGTTTTATGCGCCGCTAAAAACTGTAAACTCTATTTTTGTGGCGAAATTAATACACCTCAAATGTGGTAGAGTTCAGACCGTCATATTTTTTATTTGGTTGAATAAAAAAGCTTCAAGCAATTTAATTAATATTATGCTGTTAATAGCTTATAAAGGTTGCTTGAACTTGTAAATCTATTTTGCATTTACTTATACAAGTACTATGGTATATTGTTAAATGCAAATGAAGCTTAATACCTATATATTACGATGACACGAAAAAATCCCAATTTCAGAAAAATATTTGCCTCGACCAAAAATCAAACCTAGACCCTTCTCTCAGCAGTCAAAATACCTACCACCCTACCAGCTGACTATAAGGCCGTCACATTGAAACCCCGTTTGCTACTTAGATGGATAAAAGAAAAAGAACTGACATCAAACATTATCCTTAAACACAAAGCCGAAGCCAAACGCTAGAGCTTCTATTAATCACTGTCATATTTCCTTTAACACATCGCCTCTGACAAATATGAGAATCATAATCAATCATATTAGGCAGCCAATACGCTTGTCACGCCCTTTGTCACAGCTAGTAGTCAGACAAATAGTTAATAGTTGCGATACATCACCGGCCCCCAGTTTGGCGAAAAAAGTTTGATAACGCAGGACTATGATTGGACATATTTTACGCTAATGGTCTTTCTAGGGTACAACAAATTTGAGTCCGTTTATATAGATCAATGGTATCGGTAGTGGCAATTATATGGCTATTGAAGATGCTTTGAGATCGAGGTGACTAATAAATTTATGTTATACGAAGCCTCCGATGTACCCATCAATAAATATAAATATTCCCGTCTATGTCATTCGGATCCAGATGGATAGCGTAGGTAAGGAATACAATTATTAAGATATCTCTCAAATCTAGACCAGCAGATGTCTCATTGTACTTATAATAACAAACACTTTCGCATTTATAATATTATTATTATTATAAATGCGAAAGTGTTTGTTCGTTTGTTACTCCTACACGCAAAAGCTGCCGAACCGATTTTAGAAGGAAGAAGAACACACAAAAACACATAGAAGGTTACTTGTATTAGCTCCTAGGATAGCTTTTATCTCGAAAACCCAACGGGATCAGTCAAATTCCACGACGGGCGAAGGCACGGGCGGAATCTAGTAGATCTGTACTCAACACTAATGGAATCAGTGACGTAGGGCCATGACATATTGAGTTTACAATGCAACTTGAAAATACTTCGATTCGTCCTGCAAGGAGAATGGTAGTTAAACTTCTACTTAACGTATTTGTATTCGTACACTTGTACTCATTTTGAATAATGTTGTAGTGAGTGGTGGACCTTGATTCGGTTCTAGTCCGAATTTAACAGATTTATCCACTTTATATGCATCGGAGCTACAACTTGGGAGGGCAATTTACATCATCATCTATCAGAGTAATCGGTAATTACGAATTAAAACTAAAATATCGGGAGTCTTCCAGTTCTCTAATTGCTAATTAAAATTTAATAGACCTCGAAGAGTCAGTGGTTGTTAATCCAATCTTATTTATTGAAATAAATCAACGTATGCATGATTGTTGAGTCGCGGGTGGCATTGATAACCCAAATAGCATAACACATCCAAAATCCTATACATTACCTAAAAATATTGATATATCAAAAGGAGTGACACCTGTTAATTTAAAGCAATCTAAGTATAAAGATGTAAGAAGTCCATAAAATGCAGCATTCGTTACCTCAACAACGAAACAAACAACGAATAAAAAATTCTCTACAACAGACCGTCAGACTTCCTTGAAATACATTAATATTTAAGCAAAGAAAGGCTCGTTGGAGTAAATACAACGGGAAATTTGGCTTTATTGCTAAACGTCACGTCTCAGCGTCACGTTTGCAGCGGGGCGAAACTCTTTTCGAATGGAAATCACTTTTTCTGCAACACTTACAAATTTGCTTCAATGAATTTGTGGAAATATTAGCAGCTTGCTTTTGCTCGTACGCGCTCAAAGCTCCTTGAGTCATTGTATAATTATTTCAGTTTCCAAGTGACATATAAAATCTAAGTAGCTTTTAATTTGGATCTTTATAAATTATCGCGAAAACCGCAATTCAGTAGTTTTTACATGATGACCGCGTAAATATACAGGCCTATTAAAATTCATAGACCATCGTAAGATCCACGCACCTCATCATAATCGTAACTGATTGAATAGGAATTGCATGTTATTGGCAAAATGTTACGTGGTCAGGTTAGTCTTTGCTTACTCACTTTTCTGTGAAGAGTAGCTACGTCTACTTAGATTCATTAATGGGAATATGTATGCAGGAAGGTAAGACGTACGTAGGTTGTTTACAAAAAAACGAACCCGCCCTATTCAAACCCACACTGTTACACAGACGAGATCTCCGTCTAATATTACGTGTACAACTCATGGCATTACAAGGCATAATACCTTAAATTCTTACCTTTATCATAAACGAAGAACGTCCGTGAAGAATGAAGACAGATCGCCCGGAGATAGAGAAGATATGGGGATCAAAACAATAACTCGGCTTACGTGCATCCAGTTTACTGTTTGTAAAATGACCCTTTCGAGGTATTCGAGGGAACGGAGGAAAAAAATGGTCAGGGGAATTAGATGTTGCGTTGCGATGGTTCTGCATGTTATACAGGATTATTATGAAGGTTGTTAAATAATTATTTATTTTTACTTGTAGGTTTAATCGTTTGTGGGTAGTTGTTTTCTTTTACAATTTCTTTTCCTCTATGACAAAGCACCTTCTTGATATGGTGGTAGATTAAAATAATTAACGTGGATAAGTGTATCTGTGATACCTATATGAATAAATTATTTTGATTTAGATCTTTTTGATTTAGGTTTTATAATAGTTTTACTATTCGTATAAAAGTAGCATAATTTATACGTGTAAATGCGATTAATATAAAAATTCGAAATTATACGACTTAAATTACTTTTATCCCTCGGAGATGTGTAAGTAATTTTAAGGATTTTATAATGCGTCGCTGCGTTTAAAACCTTAACTTACTGTTTATATGAATTATTTCCTTACGGATCTCTAACACGAAGGGTATACCCACACAACAGAGCTACACGTGCACAAGAGGCAAAAAACAAACCTGAAGTAGAATTTACGACTAATTGTAAAAATATTTTAAAGAAACTTCGGCCTAATGCCGTTTATAAAAAAGACCCATAATTGGATGAGGGCGCAGTTGGAAGTATGACAAAAAAATCAGCAGTTGAGAAGCAAAGGGCGTTAAGGATGCAGTTTCGTGGTGATTTTGGGCAAATATTTAGTTGTTGTCAGGCGTGTGGTACGGAGGCATAATGAAAATGTCAAATGTCGGAGTAAATGGGAAATTAGATTCGTTTAATAATAATCCATAAATAATGCATGATATTAATGTAAATGACTGAGATTACCCTTAAAAGTATTTTGTACATTTATGAAGGTTTATGAATCTGAAATAAAGCGTCACAAATTACGACAATCTATCTATTGAGAATATCGGAGATGTATTGTGTATCTACTAAGGACATTGTTACACAATTATTGTTCTTGAACGAGTTTACAAACAATTATGACCATCAGGACAATACTAAAACTTTTGAGAAATCGTTAATAATTTCTTAGAACAGATAGAGTAACAGGTAGCTATTCCTACCTCTGTTCGTGAACAGTGCATTTTCCCCTTTTAGATTACAGAAAACTTCAATAATATTCCTTATATTTTTCTCGACCGTTGATCGTCCATATTTCAAATCAGTTGCCAAAACTTTTACTTTCTGACTGGCTTGATCATGAATATAAGCGAAACTACATACTACGAGTAAATCACATATAACGTTATTCGTAGATCAAAATAAGTAAAAACGCTCGTCTTATTTAGATAAAAGGAAATTCGGTTACGATAGTTGGCTTCTCGTTTCTCCCTAAACAGGCGGGTTTCCGGTCCCTTAAACCGTTACAATGTTACTAGGAACCTCGATTCCACATATCAATAAATCAAAGTTGCGAACTCCGCCGAATCAGTCGACACCCCCGGCCACTGAATGGTAGACAAAACTTTTGGAATATTCAAAAAAGGTTTACCAAATAAAATTTCATCTCACGATCAGTCGGCAACTGCTCAACTTGGCTCAACTTCTACAACTACTGTTCTATAAAGCGACGTAACATCTGTTGTATGAACAGACTGAGCAACTTCTTTGACGAGACCGACGACTTTGTTTCGAGGCAATAAGGGTTATTTTACATTGGAGTCTACTTTTAAAAGTTTTTCAGGCTTAGGTTAGTTCCTTACTTCCCCGATAGACTTGCTCACTCGTAAATAAAAGGGGTTAGAGGCGGGATAAAATTTAATAACCTTTAATGGATTTTTTGTGCTTTATTATTCACTTGACTATGCTTTTTGGAGTAATTATAACATCTGTGTACTTACGCGAATAAAGTTCTGCCATTGTTGTGTCTCCCATATTTGGAAGTGGCCTTTGTTTGTCTTAATTAAGCTGTAATTTAGATGTGATTAAATGCTTTTAAGAGAAGTTTAAAATGGCGTGAATGTTGATGTTTTAATGAATAAAATGTTTAACAGTTTTCACAACAATCCACTTGATTGTAACTTGTACATTTTGGAACCTGAGTAAACAATATGTTAGTTACTGATTGTGTTCTGCTAAGGTAAAATTAACAGCAATATAAATATGTTTTGTTTTTGTTAGAATTTTAATGCTTATAATTATCAGATACTGGCATATGTCTATGAATTTTTCAGGGTTTTATTCATGTGTTTTTTAGGTTTACAACATGCAAACGTCTAAACATACAAAATAAAAGAAGTGGGCATGAACAAATTGAATTGCATCATTCTTTGGGGCAATTTAAAACATCTTTTCTATATTTTTTTAGGGCTTGTAAAAGTTCTCTGACTTAAAATGTAAAATTCTCTTAAAGTAATAAGGAAATTAGTTTTAAAATGTAAAATTTAATAATGCGCCTCGGCTTCGTGCAAGAGTGTTGCAACGCATTCTCAGGCTTATGAATTGTAAGCTACTTACTGGAGAAATTCATAATCATTTAAGTATGGTATTCTGTCGTAACTTTACTTACGATTGAATGATTCCGAATTTATATTAGCTGAGTAATTGATCTCGGTAATCTTTCCTCATTAAGAGTGGTGTTCAGAGTAAGTGTAATTTTCACACTGCAACTTTTTTAACACAAAATTACAGTTGACGAATTTATTTCAAAATACACATATTACTCATACACAACGAAGTTATTTAAATTTAAGTTACTTAATAATATAATTTTCATACGTAAAACTTTGCCCCACTCAACTCATCCTAAGAAATTATTAACGAAAGAAGTGCTTCTACTGTTCGCTTTCATCGCAATTTCAATTGAGAGAAAAACAACATTTAGTTTTCAATCGCGATGGCTCACCGCAGTACGCAAGTTAATTCAATTAATTCTGAAAAGCGACCCACTTCTCTTCCGGCATCATTATGCAAATCCTCCTTATAGCAACCTTACCTCGCAGCGAGGAGGCATCACAAGAGCACTTCATAATCTTCATTAAAAATGTATACGAGTTGTAAAACAAAACATCCAATTAGGTGTACCGTAACTCCCTTCAGTGCATCGCTGTAAGCCGCTGTTGTGCTGTGCGTGGAGAAGACGATGCAGCTCACAATTATTCTGGAGAAGATAGGGTTTTATTCTGGCCTAGCTGTTACTCTTTTAATCAACCTTGAAAAAGTAACGTTAAAGAGCTACTACGTATTTTTAAATATTTTTTTCTCGAAACTGCCGGGTCAGATTTTGATTCCTCTTCGTACTTGGGTGTAATTGAGGTATCCCTACATACATGCCACAACAGTATCGCTATTTGTTTACGGACCACTTTCGCTCAGTCTCCTTTGAAAAGAGATCATCGCAATCCTTGATTGAGAAGATAACGGAAGACTTTCTTTCAATTATCGCTCCTAAACTTCTTTGGATGCCAACTATCACCTTTTAATGAAGTTAATGCATCCGTGGCTAAAAAATAAAACCTCGCATATTAAGCAGTACGACACATTCCGTAGCGAACTTAACAATAAATAAATTAAGGTGGTTCGTGCAGTTAATACGGTTTGAGGACTGTTCATACGTAAACACATACAGACGTGCTAAACAAGCGGGCTCATACTACAGTTTTGCTCGAGACATCGTTACTAGGAGGTACGATTGCGAAGAGCGGGTATTTTAACAGGTATTTTATACGGTGCGACTGCTAAAGTTGTTCTTGGGGTAATGTAGCTTGTAAATGGCAATTGCTGTGCATAATAATTGAACCGCCCCTATATTAGTAGCTTCTGATTGATTGCTTATGATTTCTTGTACCTTATAACAATAATATTTTAAAACCTGAAAAAAGAACAGGTAAAACATTCGTTTAGATTTACCTATTTTCTTTATCTTTCTTGACAAAGAAATCAGAATTATTAAAAAAAAAAATAACTCAAAGACATTGAAGAATCCTTAACAAGTAAGTAGCTCTAAAAACTAAACGTATTTTTCTTCGCCTTTTATACCTCCATCCAAAAAAATATATTAATTTTATTGCCGATCATCCTAAAACTACTGACACGTAAAACAGACACAAGTCTGTGATAGGTGGTAGAACCATGTAAGGTTCGCCCGGGGAAGGACCACCGCCCCACCTACTCGTATTTCTGCCGTGAAAAAATTGCCTATATAGCAATTGTGTTTCGGTCTGAAGGGTGTTTTGGGATTCCGGTACACTTATATAAGAGGCGACCAT
>DWKA01002932.1:0-10069 GCA_018249155.1 Panoquina ocola ocola
ACTATTCAGGATGACGTAAGAGAAAAAAAATTGGCAAAAAGTAAATATTTGTAGCAACAGGAATGAAAAAACTGTCATATGGTGTACTTTTTCTGGAATAACAAAAAAAAAATGCTATAGTTTCAAAAACACGTGACTTAAATTTTTTTTATTATTTTTCTGATAATTGGTGTGACCTACCAGAAAATTTCAACTTGGCGTCGACCTCTGGGACACCCTGTATATCCTGTTGCCGCGTCGCAGAGCATGTACACTTTCATGCCATATTTATCGGGCTTATCTTTATTATATACTCTGAAGTGCACTCGTCCCCTAAACCCACAAGTGCCCTCATCGATAATTAAATTCTCATTGGGATAAAAACACTCTTGACACAACCGACACAGCTCATCAAAAAAAGGTCGGAGTTTGAAAAAAGCGTCGTCGTCGTCAGGATCACCACGGGGTTTGTAGTTTGCGTTGTCATTTAGATGGAGACAGCTGTATATGGCTCGGAATCTGTTCCTATTCATGTGCTTCCCGGCGAATGGAGTGGCTATTATTTCCCGTGTAGAAAAGTATGAATCAAAACTTTCCTTGTGAACAAGCGACATATGAATCACGATAGAAAAAAAAACCTTTAGTTCAGATTTTTTGACAGCTTTCCATTCGTACAACATAGTGCCAGGTTTTAGAATGCCTTTTCTTGCTTGCGTAACGGTTAGTTTCCATTTTCAGAGTGTTCCAAAAAGAATCGGAGAAAAAAATTGAGAAACAATCCAACTGAGACGAACTATCATCTATTGGAGCCAATACTCTAGATACTTCTTGAAATACTGGATTTTCTGGCGGTTGTTCCACTGCTTGGTATGACCATCCATTACCTTCATCCATTTCCCTCAGGGAAAGTGTTGCTACTGATGTGCGGGTACCGCCGCCGCGTCCGCGGATAGCCGAGCGCGCCCCCGAGCGACCGCGACCACGGCGCAATCTCGTATTTCTTCGAAGTTCACCCCGTCCCCGTCCGTATTCCGGTTCAGATAAGTCGTCTGACTTGTCAGCATCAACAATTTGTCGATCTTGAACTAATATAACCTCTTGTAAGTCTTGAATAAGGTCTGGAAAGAGAAAAAAACAATAAAAATATGTATGACACAAAAAGGCCAACAACAAAAGCAAACCACTAAAATAAAATAATTTACCTTCAATTTGGTTATCAGGGGCTTCTTCAACGTCCGAATCATCATCGTCCATCAATGCGTCAAGAATTTCGTTTGAATCCAGCCGATAAGCACGCCGTAAAGTCGACATTTCGCGCCAAAAATCGTAGACGTGCTCTCGCGATAGCGGCGTGGGAGCTTTTTATAATTTCCTTCGAAAGTCGGAAGAGCGATGGAGCCGTTAATCAGGTTTCGAAAAGTTCTACCATGTACCAGTCATGAAAATTAGTAATAATATAGGACACTACAGCTGTCTAGGAAAAATTCTGGACGATGACGAAGATACAGCTGTAGAACAGGAAGGAATCAAGCGCACTGACTTGGAGTCTTCCTTTAGCGGTCTCGTGGCACACATTAGGTAGATTGTCTTCAGAGAGGTTTGCAGCAAAACTTTACCACACACACACACACACACACACTTAGGAGATTTATAAAACAGATCAATATGTTAAGAACACTTATGAGGTTAATAACTATCACTAATTTGGTAAAACTTCAACAACGGTAACAGTCAACAACGGTAACAGTCAACAAAGGTAACAGTCAACAACGGAATAGTCAAGTACAGTAGGTATCAATTCAACAAATTAAAGGAATAACAAAACAGAATAAATAAATAAGAATCACCATTGATCGTACGCGAGTTTAACAGTGATATCAGTCAAAACTCGGCTGATTTCTTGCACATTTAATTGTTGATATACCTGGTAGCTTAGCCTTATTACGCCAGCTCTGCGGTCATCGAAAGACAGATAAAGAAAAATAATAATAATAGTTTTATACCTGCTTGTCGTATTTGGTCTCTTACTTTACGTAGATGACACATAACTTTGAATCTCATCATTACTCAACAAGCTGGTAAGTACACTTACCGGCACGGAAACTGGCCCAAACATGAATTTGGCGTTAATTTGTATTTGATTACATTTTTGTCACTGAAGTTAGGGTTAATGTACTCAGTAAATGATTATGACACTTAAAGCTTAGTTTTTGGAATTTTTCACCGCAGTTAATAAGGATTTTTATTTCACACACTTTAAGAGCAAAATTACATTTTTACACTAAGACTTTGAAAGTTCACTAAATTAAAAACAATGAGGTTTTTTATTGTTCGCATTGTTTGATATCGGTTGTTTCCTGGTTGTTTTTAATGTGCGTATCTGACTTGGAGATGCAGAGATAATGGCTTCAGCGATTGTCGTATCCCAATGGGTATCGTTTTCTAATAAGTTCAATTCTTCACATGCAGCACGATATGTTGGGAATATTACACCATTAACAGTTCGTAGTGTCTCAAATGAAGTTGGCCCATGCACATTTACCAGCAACAACCGCAAAAAGAAACATTCATCATTCTTTGGATGAACTGTATACATACGACCAAGAGCATCAGTAGAACGCACATCTGGATACCCAGGAACCGCATCACCTTGCTTCCGTCTTTGAAAATTCTTGGATGAAGCATTCCAAGTATAATTACGTGACATCTCCGAGTAAAGCAAAGTTCGTACAAACTGATCGCTTTGGCAGATTGCAAAAAAACTGGCCAATGTAGTTGCTGGAGGTGTTTCAGCACGTTGCGTAGCATTCGAAGCCGTAAAATATACTCGTTGACCATTCTCCAGATACACCGCCAAATGTATAACAGTAGGATGACGTTCATGAATTGGAAATGCGTATATACGCCAAATCGCTTCATTACAGTTCACATAACGATCAACTTGATAGCGTGAAATTTATTCGTTGGTATTTGAGGATTGCAATCCAAAAACCGCCATATTACTGCCTTTCGTGACATATTTGCAAATATATTTTATGAACTTAACTGAATTGCAGTATTCAACGTTGCAATGTGTCTTGAACGTTTTAGAAATGAGTGGCGAATATGGAACAATCCAACTGTTGTCGACAACGAAATCCATTCTTTTCACTTTCGTTGTGACAGTTCGACCGTTGTCATCTGGTGATCGACGCCGATACAGCGGATACCCATCGTAGCCAGTGACAGTCTCCGCCGTTAATTTCCGTGGATATCGTTTAGAGCACTTTCCATCGACCATGCAAGGTGATTGGGGATTGATGGCACCACACGGTCCATGAATCATATTAGTAGTAACAACATCATGTAGGTCTGGATCGACTTCATGATCAGGAATCTCGGCACATATGATATCATCTATTTGGTCAGGCTGAATACTTTCCACTAACAATACATCCAGCATCGAGTATCTCCAAAGACGCGTTGTTTAACAATAAAGTTCATCAGAGACCGAACTTTTTGCCTGAATATACGTGCTGTGATGTCATGTCTATCATTTGATGTTTGTCCGGGAAGCAGCAATTGAGTAATTTCTATCCATTTTGGATTACAGGTAAAAGTAATAAAGAGATCTGGCCGGCCGTAATGACGAACATACGTCATTGCATCTTGTGCATATTCATGCATATGACGTGGGCTACCAATGTACGTCGCCGGCAGAATAGTTAATCAACCAATATTAGCTGCATTTCCTTCAGTACTAACTTCATCACGTAAATGGATGTACTCCTCAGAACGCAGTTTGGCTTGGTTCAACCTAATAAATGTTAAACGTTCCGTTTCTATTTTTACATACATGTCAACGCAATCGACGAAACCGCAGCAAATAGTTGTCAGCATTTTGACGAATCATCAAACGATATGCATAATAATTCATTGAGCTAATTTCTTTGTAGTTTCTTCACCTGAAATTCAAAATTTGATAATTAACCATTTCAAAGACAAATAATACAGACATCCATTATTAAGATACTGATACTTTACCATTCAATGGATTTATCATTTTAATATTAAAATAATATCCATCTTCTACTTGCAAAAACATCAGTGGGTATTGCAATGCGTCATATGATCGATGAGTTTCAGATATTTGTTGCAGTTGCCCAGTATCGCGACGTGTAAGCACAATATCGCGTTTTTCCAATTGTTCACCAACAATCAGGATGGCAACTTCGTCTATTGTTGGAGCATTAAATGTGCGTTCGTGTGTTCCAGATGGTCGTTTATCTGCTTTGATGACAACAAATCATAGTCATCATTTGGCATTTGCTCTAAAGCACTCTTAAACAACCTGACCAACGCATGATGTTCATGAAGCAGACACTGCAAGTCTTGAATAATTGCTCGCTTCATTCCTGCATTGACCCCTAGGCGTCGATCAAGTTGTTCTTCCATGTTGCCCATGAAATATATTTGTAAAAAATTATTCTGTGTATCTTCGAAAGGTAGTAGTGATCCAATTCGATGGTGAATCGGTCCTTGTATCTACAAAATAAAAACCAGACAGTATTAACTGGGTTATAAACACTTTTTCTGTGGGAGAGTAGAGTTCAGTATTAGCAAATATAATACATATCAATAGATAAAGTAAGTTATTCTTTAACTACATTCTATGTAAGTACAAAAATAAATACCTTAAATGTCGGATTAAATCCTCCTTCTTCGATAATGTCTGCCCCAAATGACGTCATTTGGAAACAACTATTGTATTTTCGAGTATTTGCAAGAAAGTGGCGTGATTCTTGTGTTTCGCCACAAAGCTGTAGGGGTCCTAGTGCACGACGACGAACACGACACTTAAGACCGTATAGGTGTGAACTGATTTATGCGTTTGGGCTCTAGCCACGCACAAGGGATTTTGTTCGTCAATCGTTCCCTATCCGCCCTACTCGGTGCTTGTATTAAGTTTGAAATAACAAATTACCTTTAACAAATATTTTAAATAAAAATTAATATTCTTTCACTGAACACCCTCCTTTTGATAATCGGAACTTTATATAAAAGTATTTAAAACAATACCTAAACTTTATAATTGGGTAAAAGAAACCCATTAACTTTGGACTATTAACATTGGTGACTCCCGGTGCAGTGAAAGTGTGTGTACAACTCTGCGCGTCAAAGGGGCGATTCAACTCAACGAGTAGCGGCAAAACAGAGTAACTGTAAGTAATACTTGAATTCTTCATTTCAAGAAATACATCAACAATACCATGGCGACGGAAGAAAAACCAGAAGTATTGTTGCTTTCTGTAACTTCGCGTATTCCTGAATTCTGGACAGACCAGCCGACCTTGTGGTTCATTCAATTTGAAGCTGTTGTAACGCCACAACAGGCCAGCGATGCATCAAAGTATCAACTTCTGATCGCTAAATTAGGCAAAGAGGTTATTATACAAGTCGCTGATATCTTGGCAAAACCACCAGAATCGGAGAAATATAATAAGTTGAAGACGCGCCTGTTACATATTTTTGAAGAAAGCGAGAACAAACGGGTGCAAAAATTAATTAGTGAAATGCAATTGGGTGACCAAAAACCGTCACAATTACTGCGGCAAATGAATAATTTAGCTGGTGATAGAATGACGAAAGAAACTCTTTTACTATTATGGCAAAACCATTTACCATCTTCAGTACGAGCAGTGTTGGTGTCAACAGCAATTGATGACAGCGAAAAACTTGCGTCTATCGCGGATAAAATAATGGAGACAACTCGACCGATGGACATCGCAGCGGTATCTCAAAGCGATATCAGTTTAGCCGAAGCGGTCGCGAAACTGACCATCGAGGTAGCAGAGCTACGTAGATCGCAATCACAACACATGTCACGCCAAGGCCATCAATCGCGCAGCAGAAATAGGAGTAGAAGTAGGCAATCGTCATCTCGAAAATTATGCTACTATCATCATCGTTTTGGCATAAAAGCAACGAAGTGCAAAAAGCCGTGCAACTGGATGGAAAAGAAACAGGAAAACTAGATGCCATGCAGTCGATGACGGGAAACTGCATGACGGAAATGAACCGTCGTTTATGTATCCTTGACCACAATTCAAAATTAAATTTTTTAATTGACACAGGAGCTAATATATCAGTATTACCGATAAAATTAGTTAAGCCTAATAATTATAATAAATTGATTGGATTTTCATTATATGCTGCAAATAATTCAAAAATTGAAACTTTTGGTACTCATACAATGATATTAAATTTTAAATTAAGACGAGATTTTCGTTGGACTTTTATAATAGCGAATGTCAATCAACCAATATTAGGTGCCGATTTTTTAAGTCATTTTGGTTTATTAGTTGATTTAAAATATAAAAAGTTAATTGACAATGAAACTAAGTTAGAAGTCAAAGCTTGTATTAAAAATTGTACCAATCCATCAATAAAAACAGTGGATGACCAACATCCATATAGTGATTTGTTAAATAGTTTTCCAGATATAACTAAACCAACTAGCTTTAAAGAACCTCCACTGCATGCGGTCACTCATCATATCGAGACCTATGGACCGCCCGTGCACGCGAAGGCGAGACCATTACCGCCGGATCGTTTACAAAAGGTAAAACAGGAATTTAAAATTATGCAGGAATTAGGTATTTGCAGACCGTCAAAAAGCGCGTGGGCAAGCCCATTGCATGTAGTCCCCAAGAAAAACGGAGAAATTCGTCCATGTGGAGACTACCGACGATTGAATGCAATCACTAAACCTGATCGCTATCCAATTCCACGTTTACATGATTTCACGTATCTGTTGACAGGTAAGAAATTTTTTTCACGTTTAGATATTAATCGAGCTTACCATTTTATTCCAATAAATCCATCTGATATCGAGAAAACTGCGATTATTACACCATTTGGATTATTTGAATTCGAAAGAATGACCTTTGGTCTTAGAAATAGTAGTCAAACATTTCAAAGATTTATGCATCATACAGTGCTAAGTGGTCTAGATTTCTTATTTAGTTATATAGATGACGTTATAGTCGCTAGTGATAACGAAGAACAACACCGTCAGCATTTACGTTTATTGTTTGAAAGATTAAACAAGTATGGTTTAACTATAAATTTAGATAAATGTTGTTTCGGAACTTCAGAATTAGATTTTGTAGGATTTCATGTCTCTACAAATGGTATTAGACCATTGGATGATAAAGTCCAAGCAATCATTCAGTTCCCAAAACCTAAGAATATCAACGAACTTCGTAGATTTTTGGGTATGGTAAATTTTTACCGACAGCATATACCAAACGCTGTAAAAAGTCAGTCAATATTATCTAAATACTTGCATAACGCTAAGCGCAACGACAAAACACCCATAATATGGACTTCGGACGCTGAAGTGGCATTCTCCGAATGTAAGTCGCAACTCGAGAATGCAGCTACGTTATCGTATCCAAGCGCCGACGCTACGTTATCGTTAATGTGTGACGCGTCGAATACATTCGTCGGGGCAGTTCTACAACAACTAGTTAAAGGTGTGTGGAAACCCTTAGGATATTTTTCTAAACGCTTATCAGATACGCAACAACGCTATAGTACATACGATCGCGAATTATTAGCAATTTATATGTCTATAAAGTATTTCCGTAGACTATTCGAAGGTAAACCATTGACGATATTTACTGATCACCGTCCATTGATATACGCATTTTCAAAAATAAGTACAAATTCGGAAACGCCACGTAGAACTCGACAATTGTTATTTATCAGCGAGTTCACAACGGACATTCAACATGTCAGTGGCCCGGAAAATGTAGTTGCCGACGCATTGTCGCGTGTCGACGTAATTTCTTGTCCAAATAGTATTAACTATCAGCATCTAGCTGAGTTACAAGAAAAGGACGAATATATTATTCAATTAATTAATTCAAATAGTTTAGTTACTAATATCTCTAGTAACGTTGATATAAGAAGTATAATTTTACCCAATAGTAACATAAAAGTTTTTTGTGAAATGTCAACAAAAAAGGCTAGACCGTACTTACCAGAGAAATTCCGACGTTTAATCTTCAATAACATTCATAACTTAAGCCACCCTGGCATACGTGCAACACGTAAGTTAATTACAGATAGATTTTTTTGGCCTAATATGAATAAAGAAATAAATAAATGGGCTAGAACTTGTATTAGATGTCAACGTGCAAAAATAGGCAGACACACAATATCTAAATATGGTACTTTTCAATTTGCTGATCGTTTTGAACATATTCATGTCGACATCATTGGTCCGTTACCTATTTCGCCAGATGGTTATAGGTATGGTGTAACTATTGTTGATAGGGGGTCACGTTGGCCAGAATGTTTCCCTATCAAGGATATCACAGCCAGCACTGTAGCTAAAGTGATATATGAGGGCTGGATAACACGTTTCGGTTGTCCAGTTCGGTTAAGCACAGACCAAGGCCGACAATTTGAAAGTCAATTGTTCACGAACTTAATGAAGTACTTAGGTATAGAAAAGTTAAGGACAACCAGTTTCCACGCCCAATCTAACGGATTGGTTGAGCGCTGGAATCGCTCGCTGAAAACAGCAATCATGAGTCGTCTAGATTCTGGTTCATGGGTAGATGAATTACCGACAGTTCTGTTCGGATTGAGAGCTGTTGGCCGTAGTGACAATAATACCAGTCCGGCAGAATACGTCTACGGTAAGCCATTGAGGCTGCATAGTGAATTTTTCAAGGAATCTAAGAATACGTCAGAGGACATAGATATACAACGTATTCACAAAGCAATTGGTAAGTTACGACCAATTAAGTTTGTTCATAGAGATAATCGCAAATGGTTTGTACATAATGACTTACAAACGTGCAGTCATGTGTTCGTTAGAGACGACACTGTTCGAAAACCTTTAAAGGCTCCTTACGATGGACCTTACAAAGTTATTAAAAGATACTCAAAAGTGTTCAAACTGCAATTACCGAATCGACAAACCAGCATCTCTATAGACAGACTTAAACCTGCTTATTTGTTAAACGAACCTACTGTTGCACCAACTATTACTCAGAATAGCACAGCCACGCATGATAATGCAGATAACGATTCAACGTTAAGGAAATCACGTAGTGGACGAGTGATCCGACCTACAGTAAGATTTCAATAATCATTTTGAGGTATGTATTTATACTTAAGTTTAACTCTAGATTCAGTCGAAATAACGTTCAACGAGTTGGAGCAGCAACTATTTGCAAACAACAGAGTGCTCATGCTGCGACAAAGAATCTTCGATTACATTAAACAAGGTAATATATATATATATTTTAATTTCGACTAATTAACCGTAATTATTAATTATGTCAAATAGCACAATATTTTTTTCAATCTCTAATATTCGCTATTGTAAAATCATTTTTACATTATTATTTTAAAAATAGTATTCTAGAAATTAAGTACTTACTACATAAGTAATGAATCGATTCTCATTTTTGTTTAGATTCTCATTTATGTTTAGAATCCAGTTTCTAATTTTATTATGTCTATTTTCTCAGTTAATAATTGTAACAAACGTAGTATGTTAAGATAACCATGTTCAACATTTTACTAAGTGTGACATTAGTCAAAACATTAAGTTACAAGTATGTGTAAAATTCCTGAGTAAACTTAAAATATTTTGTATTGTAAGTTGTATTATCAGCATAAGAGTTATAAATTTTACACTTGTTATACCAGAATAGTATACCTTTTTCATAACAAACCATAAATAACTGTTCATAATTTTTAAACCATATCAGTAAAACATTTTGGTTCTCAGCACACTTGAAATTCTGTGCTCGACTTTAATTACTTTTAGATTTTATTTTAGAATGTCTCAACTTTTAGTTTTAAGTGTTAGCTGATTAAGCACTTCACATTACCCTTTTTAGTTTGTTTTGTATAACTTACTTTTGAAGATAAGGAAAGGAACTTTGTTTAAAATTTGGCTTGTTACTAGACTTAGTTTTAAGTCCTACCAAATTTTAGGAGGGGTGTGATGTAGGGGTCCTAGTGCACGACGACGAACACGACACTTAAGACCGTATAGGTGTGAACTGATTTATGCGTTTGGGCT
>DWKA01002933.1:0-10067 GCA_018249155.1 Panoquina ocola ocola
ATCTCAACGATGGTCCGATGCGAAATGTGTCGAGCACGACGATGCTAGGGCTTTTATACCCTTTCGTGCCCAGGTAGTTAGGTCGCAGGTAGCCAGGTAGTTGCAGGTAGCTAAAAATATTATTAAATCAACATAATACTCGTATAACGTTAAGATGAAAAATGTAATTGTTTGAAATCATAAACATTTCGGAGAAAATACAATAATAACTAAAAACTTCATAAATATTCATACGTACACATAATAATATTCATACGTTCAGAATGACGCGACAAAATCAATGCGCTTTTCATTTCCTAAAAATATTTTTGACCCATAACCGTAACATACAAATCAATGTTATCGCCATGTTTTTAGAGGACTCTTTGTTACCTTATCCGGTCGCGTCCCGACATGGGTCCGATAAAGCATCCGGAATTCTATCCGGATGAATGGCTGTTAACGTTAGGGATTTGTTATTTTGTGTCGATAGCTATTTTGAATTTCGAATTGTGATAAATGGTTATTTAAGGAATTCTATCCGCGATATAATAGCAGTGATAGTATCTGTTCACACATGATAATGTGTGCGAAGCATAGCACAAACTTTTGTTAGGTTAATGTACCTATAGCCGGCATAAGATCCAAATTCACGTTCAACTTCAACTTATCAGTTGAACGTGAATTTGGATCTTATGCCGGCTATACATTAACCTAACAAAAGTTTGTGCTATGGCAGACGTAGTCAAAATGACCACGATTGTAGTCTGTGATTGTAGTAATAACTAAGTCTTACAAAAGTCATTCGAAATTCAAATAAAAGTAGAATACGCTTTGTTTCGGTACGGTTAAAAATCGAACATTAAAAATTGAAATCGAATTTTTAATTTAAATAAGAAAATATTATTATGTAACATCTGTATCTTTTGAAATTCGAACATTAAAAATGTTAAATCAACAATTTTTAAAATTCGAACGTTGCGGGTTCTAAAATTGATTGACTCACATTATTATTATTATTATAACTTCGACTCGTATTACGAGTATTCATATTATTGTATTCTGTACACTCTACATAATAAGTACAGGCAGTTAAGTCTTTCTAAAGCACACAACTAGTTGCAATTAATCGTACAAAGGCATCCGGATTACCAAAGCCGCAATTACGAAGGCTGTGTTGCCTATTGCTCCGCTTTTAACACTATAATGCCGTTAGTCTTTAACACCACAGTGATCAATATGATAATTCTATGACCTTTATTTATTAACCCTTTAAATGCTACATCATAGATCGATGTCGTCAAAAATGGCCTTACTTTTCACCCAGAGGTGACAGCGTCTTTTTTAAATACGTTTTCTTTATTTGTCTGTCCTTTGGCTGAAAAACAACAATAAAGCGCGGGAAATCTATCAGATGCCAAGATTGGGGCCTATTATTTTATTATCTGTATGGGGTGCTACTATCCGTCTTAAGTTTAAATCTTTGGTTAGGACTTACTTTTTATACGACTGTCAAGCAAGGGTTAAATGTTTTTCATGCGTAGATATGCGGAACAAGATTGTTATGTTTGTATATTAAAATTTCTTTTACCTATCTTCCAAACAAATGGAAAGATTTCGACCGTCAAGCTATCGTTGTCTTAAAACCCAATTTACCCAACTGTCCTTAGATATCTGTTTGAAAAAAATAGTTTCAACAAAAAGAAACGAAAAAAGACACGATCAGAACTGAAGTTTGACAAATAAAAAAAAACAAATAAAAAAACAAAGATACAGACCAAAAAAAGTTCAATAACCATTTTTCAAAGTACATTGATAGATGACGAGAAGTCAAAATAAACATTAAAAAACTAATGTAACGGAATTGCGAACTAATCACTTTTCAATTTTTTTATAAGTAATAAACATAGGACGGTATTAACCTCATTATCATTAATTAAGCTTTGCACATTAATAATATCATTATGGTAACTTTGATTTTCATTCAACAGAATTCTTACTATAACAGGAGACTTCTTACGAAAGAATTCATCCTTCTTGCCAAAACTTCAAGGTCGAACTTCTAAAGTATTTGTTACATCGAAAACTACAAGCGATGTATGAAGATTTAATGTAACAAATAAGGTTAAGTATGCCATGCCACTGAATTTTAAAATATCCAGTTCTTCAGTGTATAAGCCAAAGGTGTCAGCTAAGGTGAACGTAGCAGTAAAAAGTTTCATTATTTTACGTCGATCGTTTCAGTTTCAGTTAACAGTTTTAAAACAGTTTCAGTAATTAAATAAAAAAAATACATTCGTTAGAATTTCCTTTCGGAGTTACTTAATTCTATAAATAATCTCGTCCACTTTATTTATACGGTATATTTTTATAAATTTTAGGTAATACCTAAATGTATAAAACTAAACTAGAATGTATCGCTCAATCGCTGACAGTAGAGCAACTCTATAAAGTTGGAAAATTATTTTGTAGAACAACGTCATCTTTAAGATTGCTTTGAAGGCTTCGGGAAGCTTTCGAGGAATGTGAGCAGTGGCCTAAAGCTGTTTCATCGCCGAAAATGGAAAAACTTTTGATTGTGGAAGCTTTTTTTGTCACCCCGTGATTTCCTTTTTTATCTTTACCTTTTGTTGGAGCTTTTTTGTGGTGTACAGAGCGTCAGTTTGTTTATTTTTTAATTCTCTAAAAGTCCGTAATTCAGGAAGGTTGTGAAGTTTGGCGATTGTTGTCTGTACAATGTTATGTAAAAATGTACCTACAATAAAAAAAAACAACATTTTTTTCTTTTCAAACGTAGCGTAGTACTTTGGGATAAATCTCTAGAGGAAGTGTGGTCAGAGAATATTAAGTGTAACATAGAAGACACTAATGCACAGGTGAGCATAAGAGGTTTTCAGAAGACCTATTATGCCAGGTGGACACTGAGAGGCCTTTGTCAAAAAAGTATGAAAAGAGAAAATAAAAGGGTTCAAGAGAAAATGTAACATGTTGTTAGCGATCGCGAAATACATTAACTTCATGCATGGCGATGAAGACATCTTGAAAGATACATATAAATTGATAGAACTGAAGCTCTATGGAAAAGATCATCTTTTTAATGATAGTCAATATTTATGAAATAGAAGGGAGTATGAAAAATGAATGATGTTGAATTGTATAGTGTGATTTATCATCGTCACCAGTTAATCATCAGAGCCATCTACACTCGTAACTCTTGAAGTATTCCTTCACAATTTCAATACAAGATCTATTTGCGAAAGAATCTGTCTCTGTCACGGTAAATGGTAGTATTTCTTTTTACCAATAAAAGTACATTGCCACTGCTTTGTTGGAGGCAGTAGTTGTTTAGGTAAAATTGAAATCTCGAGTATTTTCCGAATGAGATTCACCTGTCCGGGACGCCGGACTTGAAGCCCCTACTATTGTATCATATGGTCCTTCGAGCTAATCTCACTTGTAACAGTATTGCCATAGCCCAATTATTTACCTGGCTTCTTTTTCAGCCTTTGTTTTTTACGAGAAACATGATATTCTCTAATATGATATGTTGAAAAATGTAATAATTTTACTTGCGAGTTTTACCAGCAATTAAAATCAGTTTGTCAAGATGTATACCAATAGAGCTTAATCAGAGCAATATGAGTAATGATAGTAAGTGAAGAAGGGTATTTTTGTAACTACTCATATTCCATGCCGTGATGTCATAGCCGCGGTCTTAAATTAATAAGTCAAGGTTATCAAAACTTTTCAAGGAAGAGATGGTAATGCATATCGTTGACTTTCTCATTATTTTTTGATTGCATTATAATTATATTTATATCTTTTATTTAGTCTCATGCACCCGTCTTGTTATGGAAGCTTAAGCACTTATTCTTTTTTTATTCTTCTCTTTTCTTTTTTGACTGGTCACGCGTCGTTAACGTCATTTGTATTACTGATACCATTAGCCGGCGATAGCTCATCATCAGATGGACTGTCAGTTAGTTAGTATTCTTTTTCAAACTCTTGAACTTGTAGTAGTGTGAATGTAAAGCTAACCGCTCACTTTTCAGTTCTTTGTTTCCTAACAATACGTTGTATATTTCTTCAGCGTTACGCCAATGTTGCAGGCTCGCAGGCTTGCTGGCTCGCAGGTTAGTGTCGGTGTGACGAACAAAGGGTTGGCTTTTGCTTCGTTTATTGTGTTTCCTTTCTGTTTTATGTTGGAGAAGCTTCGTTTATTTTGGAGAATAATATAAATAGTTTATTTTATTTATTGTTTTGTTTGGTTTCGTTTGGTGTTAGTTTTGAAGTTAGTTACATATTGGTTAGTTAAAGAAAGAAAGTAATTAATGTAGTTAAGTTTAAATTCGTGTCATTATTGTAATTTTTAAGTGATTGATAGATGGACGGAGTAACCTTAGCCTTGATTTGTTTATACAATAAATCGCTTGTCATTGGTTTAAATATCGTACAAATTTTAACAAAATAAAGCTTAATAAAATTCTACTGGTGTCGCGTTTTGTCTTACACCGAGTAGTAGAGTAGTGTGGATATTGTATTAATATAAACAATATTTCCCGATTTATTGTTCGTGTATACGCGATTTAGCGGAATACAAGTGCAGTGTCGCGTTTCACTTCAAAATATAAAACATTTGTACACACATAAAGGCACTGAAATTGCGATATCCGAGCCAAATGTTTAAAAAATATCCCCAGCACATGCATTTTATCACCAATAAATGGTTATTACTGGCGCTTACAGATCCCAGCCAAGTAAGTAAGGTAATGCTGAAAATGAACGGTTCAACCAGGTTGAATTCAATATTGAGGCGCATCTATGTAATGCTTCTTAAAAGTTTTGTGTATCTGATAATAGTAACATTCAAGTAGGCTTAATAGGTAGTGAAAATTGTTATTTTCAAATTTTAAAGTGTCTTTGATAATTTTATTTTATTAAATTCGTCATATAAATAATAATGTGCATGAATCTCGTCAAATTAAATTAAAAACTTTAATAATCATCAAAAGTAACAAACCAAGTGATTAAATATATTTGTGTTGTATAACACAATTTTGTATCTGGAATTGAATTCAGAACTTTCTGTTCGCTGTCAACTTCACTACAATTCAACGCCTAACTATTCAATCTTGGTCTGCAATTCAGTCTTACAGACTCCGAAACTAAAACAAAACAATTTTCTACAGCATGATGTCAAAGGTACCCTCATATAATTGAATACTAGGTACCCTCAATAATTTAATCTTCGCCACACGGTATCCGAAAACTAGAGCTACACGGGAAACATGTGAGGACCCGCAAACGTGTCAAAATGTACAGCGCAGAGATTAAAATGATGCACAACAGTATTATGAAAATCTCGGAGGTCGTCTACGGGAGAATTTTCGTATGCCCGAAAATGTACTATGCAGGGGTGTTCAACCTGAATTTTGACCGATTTGTAGCTTGAGCCCTTGTGTATGCGTTGACGTTAGTGGTAGTGGTGATAAGCGCGTTAATTAACATTTTAATTTTAAGCTTGGCTACTTTAATGTTTATGTATCTAATACCTTTCAATGACCAGATTGACTTAATTGTGTAAGCAATGCATTCACTTCTTGATCGATGATATAGATGTATTGTGTGGTAAATAAAAGTAAGATTTAAAATGATCAGAAAATATAATTTTGTACAACAAGACGAATGGAAGAGAAAATTAAGAGGTGAATGACAGATGTGTTATTTTACAATCGCTATGGAAACTTAAAACTACGGTTGGCTATATACAAAGAAAATTTACAAAATCTGTAGGGTTGCTACACTAAGAAAACTGATGAAATATTTCGAATTACTTTTTCGTCCATAAATTCAGCAATACCGAGCAATTTTGTCCTGTAATTATAATCAAATATCAACACCGCAAAAGATAAACGAAAAGTTAAACCATTAAAATATTTCCCTAAATTTGGGGAAAAAATACAATGACATAAACGTTCCGTATAAAATTCGTGGCTCACCCCAGTTGCCATGCTATAAATCTGGATGTACCCCAAACAGTAATTTAGTTGCGGACATATTTCGGAAGTCAAAATCGAGGGCTGAAATGCGGGTATTTTGATTTCACACCCCCGAGGGTCATTCCCCTTCGTGCCTGTGAAAAATACTCTGTCAAGTTTGCATTTTATAATTATTTATAAAGAAAATGAGGAGAATTGTGCAGAGAATCCCCATTTCTGTAGGTTCGGGTAATTTATTAACTGACTTCAAAAAAGGAGGTGCTCCTCGATCTGGTTTCTTTTTTATTTTATTGTTCGTTACGTCAGAACTCCGACATTTATCAAGTGGTTTAGTGTTTTTTTAATTTTAATTTTTTTTTTTAGGTCAATGTTTCTACCTGAGTGCCATGATTTTTATGACATTATAAATAAACGTATGTACCCACTTAGTTTTTAAATTTATTATTTCTTTAAATTGTTAACTCTACAAAAATCTATGGAATTTTCTTTCTTTCCGACTTCGGTCGAGCGGACGGATCTCATCGTGCGTGCGTTCGCTGCGAATTGATCGGTTTTTTAATTCGTATATTCGAACCATTGAATAAATACAATTCGCACCACCAAAATAAAATGTTAAAGTTTTTATTTTGGTTCTACGAATTCTTTTAGTTTGAATTTGGGCGTTTCTTTTAAAGATAAATGATTTTTATATTGCTTCTTCTTGCGTAGAGACAATGACATGTTTTTTATGCAAATACAAATGCCCGAACTGAAATCACAATCAGAACTTTCCGCTGCGAACTAAAGACGAAGAAAAGGCAGAAAAGAAGTGAAAGAGTGAGTGAAGAAGAGAGTAAAGAAGTGAATAAGTCATCATACTAATATTATAAAGCTGAAGGTTTTGTTTGTTTGTTTGCTTGCTTGAACGCACTAATCTCAAGAAATACTGGTCTGATTTCAAAAATTCTTTCAGTGTTGATATCCCATTTATTGAGGAAGGCTATAGCCTATATATCTTTAGGCTAAGATGAATAGGAGAAGAGCAGCAATATACTATATTTTTCCCGAAGCGAAGCGAGGGCGGGCAGCTAGTATCATAGTTGTCAAAGGAAGACAATCTAATTCTAAACTAAGTAAATATTTGCAATCATAAAAGTGTCAACAATTATCCTTTATAATACCTACTGCATTAAAAATATTTGATAAGTACTTACGTAGTTCATGATACGATTTTCGAAATACGAAGTCATTGTCTTTCACCTAAAAACAACCATCTCCTTCCAAACTCGCTTCATTAGCTGTATTAATTTCTATAGGAACCTTATTAGCATCATTTCCACAGTAAGTGCATAAAATACTTTTGTTTTCTGCTCCTCAAATCACATCATTTGCGAGCGTTTGAATAATTTCCCGGCTCTGAAAGAGATCCAAGACCAATTTCACTTGTCTAGACGGGATTCATGCCGAAGCCCTCCAATTAAGGGCCGAATTTTCTTTGAGGGCTCTAATATGGATAATTTGCTTTTTGAACGAGGAAAAGTTTTTTTAAAGAAATATTGCGGACTATAAATATTCGTCAGTGAGCAAAAATATACGGCTATTAGTGAAGGGGTACAGTTTTGAAATGATTTGGCTTGAAAGCAAACTTACGGATTAAAGAAAGGAAAAGGTATAACTTCTGCTTTTAACTGCAGACTTTTGTATCTGAGTTACAGATTAAATTTGGTCGTATTTTAATGGATATTCTAAAGCTAATTTGACTATTATAAGTCTTACTCTTCTTGTTAGCTATCATTAATTATAGAAGAATCTTAAAGCAAGAGAGTCTCTTTCAGTCCTATAAAACTTACACGGGAAAAAGGAGTTAGCAAGCAACCTGTAAAGGAAAATTCGCGTTTGGGACAGAAAAGTCATATTTTATTTTTCCAGACGAAAGGTATTAGAAACATCTAAAGGTAGCCTCGGAACGCTGTAACTCCTTTACCCCATAAATAACAAGCAAAAGACTTTTCCGAGGATTTAAAAACGTGTTGAAGTATAGAAGAGACCGGAACCAGTGTAAACTGATTTCATCCGGATTGATCTGGTTTAATTAGAAGCAAGTTACGAGCTAACATTGTGAAGATGAATAATATTTGTAGGTCCCCTAGTATTTCATCTTTAATTTATTTTGGCATAGCGTAAACGAATATCCTAGCAGAAACTGTTTTTTTTTGTTGCAGGTTGCATGCCGATAGAAAATTAGAATGATCCAGTTTAGTAATGTTTTTGAATTTATTTATATCATTCTAATGGGTGGCAGGGGACGGTAGCACTGTCATCTCGTTTGTTTTTTTATGGAAAAAAGGTAGTAAATGAGCAAACTATGCCACCGTCGGATAGGACAGTGGTAGTAATTGTCCCTCTCGAAGTTTGTCACAGATGCGTTGCTACCCCTGAGGACAGATGGTCGCATCTATACTAATATTATAAAGCTGAAGAGTTTGTTTGTTTGTTTAAACGCGCTAATCTCAGGAACTACTGGTCCGATTTGAAAAATTCTTTCAGTGTTAGATATCTCATTTATCGAAGATGGCAATAGGCTATATACAATCACGCTAAGATGAATAGGAGAGGAGTAGCATATACTATAATTATTCTTCCCGAGGCGAAGCGAGGATGGGCCGGGTAGTCTTATATAAGAGTACCAAAATCCCATTTGCTTCCTTTATTTCATAAAACAAATTTAAATGTGTATTATTAACATCGTCATTTCCAGTAACTTTATATGTGTATTATAAGGGTTCTTTGTATTATACTGTTTCAATTAAATCGAGCCCGCAATAAATTCGTTTGTCGCTACAAGATTTGGGATATAAATCAGTATTTATCTTGTAAGTAACTGTGAACTAGGCTCGAACTTCTGGCTAAATAACTCCTAAACGAGTTTCAGTTTAGAGAATTTATTTGTCTTATAGGATCCGTGACTGTTGACTGAGCGATAGACTTTGACGACTTTGGGTTGTAGATTTAGGATTTATGATATCGAAATCTAAAGGAATGAAGAGAATGTATAGTGCAGATATATAGATACGGTTTTTGATATTATTTTCTTTTTTTGTTAGTAAAATATAATGTAAATTAAAAAAATAAAAGATAAAACTAAAAAAAACTTATGGAAGTTATTTTTTTTATTTAAATTATGTGCTGAAGAGTTACATTCGTCATTTCTTCTCCTCCATGAAAAAACACCTTTCACCACTACAAGAACCTTAAAATATCGCGCCTAAGTGCATATGTGATACCTTAGGTAGGTATGAATATATATTTTTTTTAATTCTAAAAACCATTGCCTAAGCAACAAAACCTACCAAGTTTCAACAAGCCAAAAGTATCTACAAACACATCGAAACCAACGGCTACGAATAAGCTCTCAGTTTCACACGCATCCCGTTTACAGGAAACACAGCAATTTCCTCACTTCCCGGCTGAAGCGAGGTTTCTTGCCGGAACCGCCATCTGTCTTGCTGCCGACATTTTTAATTGACCCGTAAATGCTACTTCCGTTAGCTAAGCACTTTAACGACATTTTGCCTCGGCGGAGCTGGGGGATATTGTAGGATTAATATTTTCTGGGTTACAAAATGTAGGTATTTTCTTTTTTGTTACCTTTATTGTTTTCATACCTCTTTATCGTTTAGCACATATTAAACTTGGATGTCTCTTGTCATCATTAATGATTAGTTTATGGGCATTTGAAGATCGATCTTTAAATGTCCTCATCGATTTTAAATGCGACCTGCGACCTCCAATTTTAGACTCTAGTAACCTAATAATGTTTGTTCCTCAATCTAACAAAAACGGATAAATAGATTTGTCTGAAAATTGGTGGGGTGGTAGGTTAGAACCAGGACACGGATATTAATGGGATATTTTGTATCCCGATAATCTTGGTTAATTCCTTTCTATTACATCAAATGTTCGAAAACGTAACCTTGATGGCATTGACGTCGATTTAAAATGATTTCGTTACAATGTATAGTTCGCGCGCGATTTCATTGCCGAGATTCCTGACGTCACACGTCACCCCGCCGTCTTTAATATAGTGTCATTAAAGCTCAAAATTATTTG
>DWKA01002934.1:0-10065 GCA_018249155.1 Panoquina ocola ocola
CCCCCGGTTTACGAGGGGTTCGCGGGGGGGGGGGGGGCGGGGGGCAGTGGGGCGGTCTCCAGGCGCTAAGTCTCGAGTGTCACGTGACGATCAATTTAGAGTTACGACTGGAAATCGAGTGAACTAAAGCCATCGCGGTGATACTTTTTACGAGCAGCTCGCCGACTGAGCGCCTCCGATAATTCGAAGCCAGTTTACAGCGACGCTGCAGATTGGATTCACAACTATTTCTAACCATTTTCATTGTTTATTTGGACCCGTTTATTGTATCTTTTCCTCTTATTCCTCTTATTATTGGCGCTTTTCAACACAACATCAGTTCAATATGTACAATACATGTTTTTAATCTACAATTCCAGCATAAACAATGTTACAAAATTCTGCTTGCATACCTACATATATATTTTTGCCGAGGTGCGAAATACAATGATGTATTCTGAAACATTTTAAAAATGTAATATTTTTCCACTCATAATCCTCTAGTAGAGCGAGATATTACTATTTTACATCATATACGTTGAACCTTCCATCTTACGTGTGTTTTGCATTTCGATATCTGTTTAGTGTGACCCCTTGTACTGAATCTCGACAACAACGTCACCTATCGAATCCAAAATATCTAATTATCATTGTACAAACAAACCATACACAATAATACACATTCATAAAAAATCACTGAAATCGATTGTATTTCCTTTAATTACCGTATCTGCGTTGTTACACGGCATCTCTACGTAATAAGAAAATTAATGGTTAATTATTATTATAGCGCGTATTGTTCTGATCAATACGTGGTAACACTTCGTAGAAACGCAGTGCTTATACGACATAAACAATACTGAAACCAAATATTTCGAAGTAATTTCGTTAAGGTTTACATACTTTATATTGAGGGGTGGCCCGCGTTGAATAATTCACGGACAATTGACATAAAAGTACATTATGAATAATTGAATGTAAGCACACACGCTGCTGGCGCATGACCGGCTCTAAATCACGGCGTCATGGCCGAGTTAATTAAAAGTCGTTTAATAAAAACACTGAAATTTGAAACGTTGCCTTTTTGCGATGCGGCGCGGGCGGCGCGGGCGGCGCGGGGCCAATTATTGAGGAACAGGTTTCGCTTTAATAAAGCAATTTAGAAAAAGGGCGATTTGCATCCGAATGAGGGAAGGGTTGGAGAAATATCGAGTTCGGCGGCGAACGAAAAATGCAGGTCGGAGAACTTCCCGACAAATTAGACGTTCCGGGGGCGAAGCACTTTTAACTAAGTATCGTCAAAGTTCGGCCATCGATTGTACCGGCAGGTGGAGCGGGGTCTTTATTGGCGTCGTTACCCGGCAGCGGGGCCGTGACTCGTGAGGTTGTGCCGGCACTGCAGCCGCTGTGGCTAAACGGGTTCTTATTTCTTCATTGGCTGTGTACGGTGTACAAAACTGCTCGTTGTAGACATACATGCCAGTAACACCACAAGATATCATAATCATGTTGTTGTGTAGGCAAAAAGGCGTACCTAATGGGTCTCGAACTACTCGTAGACCTCAATGAGAAGTAAATACTTATGTTTATAAACTCTTTGTATTTAAAATAATTTGTCAAACGTTTAAACGAGTACACAAGAATAGGCATGCTAAATAAAATGACAAAAACAATGTTTACAGTATAATAGTAACGGTGACATTCAGGGGACACAATAGTGGCGCGTTGTCACAAAAGCCGCGCTTGATTTCCGCCGCTCCGAAAATTTATTGTTCCTCGGTGCGTCATTTAAATGTTCCTTTCTCTCTCAACCCGTTCTCGTAATTATCCCGCGGAGAAATAGAACAACGGGATCGTGTCACGAGGCCTCTATATGGCGGTTATTACTGCGAGTGGACAACCGGCGACCCGCGGCGGGCGGGAATTATAATAATATTAACTAGTACAATGGTCGCTTTCAATCTTCACTCGAAGCCCACGGAAGGTTCCATCAATTTGTGCAAGTTGCCAAAAACGGTCGACACGGCAACGTTTTTATTATTGGAGGTCTTATGCGCTGTCCTATTGCCATCGCTCGTACGATGCTGCGATGCGATGTCATAGTGCAACGTCGTGCGTCACTATGAAATCGCATCACAGCATCGTACGAGATAGATATCAATAGAGTTATCAGCTCTAAGATATCTTAGGAACATAATATTATACTTCAATTAAAATCACCTTTAACATTACTGAATTGGTCATAAATTACAGTGTATAGTACTCGTATATACTCGTACCACCAAGTCACAGGTTGCGGTCGAGTTAATACGACATATCGAAACATGTTCGGAGCCTATCCGATATAATTTTTGGCCATTCGCCTATCACGGTAGTACTCCTGCCAGTTTTCATTATATAGAGTATTTAGCATTATCTATGCTGCCACTAAACGCAATGGGCCGCAGTGCCCACTTGCTGCAAGGCGATGCCGTCAACAACAAGTGCGCAAGTAATGGCTCGTCATGGCGGACAGTAATTGGCTCAATTACTGGCGACGACTTCAAGACTGCATTTGTGAAACAAAAGTTTAATTACGTAGCTACTCATTAAGTTTTTACTGCGAAATAAGAGCTTCAATTTGAATAGAGATAAACTTGTTCCTGAATAAAATACTGCTTTCAATTTTAACCGGGATTAAAAGAAAATGTTAATAACTTCAGTATAACATGCAATGCTTTCTGATTTTTTTCACATTATAAGATTAATTAAATAGGTATCTACTTCAAAAATAAAAATGCAATGTTTATACAGTAAATCCTTTTCCAAGAAAAATGTATTAATAAAGTGAAATCAGATTTACTGGTAGTAGTTTTAATATCGTAACACACCTCCGGCCACTCGCCGCTAGCATAAGAATCCTTATTCCCTTTATTGAGCTTATATCAGCAAATCGAACAGAAGTTTCGATTTTTATAATAAAATCCCGGAGTTATGTAACTGTCGGCAGCTACGTGTGCGGCGTGCCTTACGGCGTGTCTCTGAGGATCTGCGGTGAGCGATGTGCGCCGGCCCGCGCCGGGTGGAACTGGATGTAACCAGTTCCGGCGCCGCTTTCGGTATTACTGACAAATACCCTTCCATTTAGCTTCTGATTCTGAAGTTATACCCGGTTGAAATATCTACAGTTCATTGTAGATAGGAACTTCAGAGTGTAGTAGGTAAGCCACTTTACAAGTGTAGACAAAATTGCAATAATGGAAAAGAAATTGTGATCTTTGTTATGAAACCTATAGATTCTACATCGTCAAAAATGTCCTTTTCTGCGTCACAACATATTTTTCTTGAAAAACGCTTTCTTTATTTATCTACACTAAATCGCAGGAAACTGGCCAGGCACTAACATTGGGGCCTATTGTTTTGTTATCTGTACAGGACTCTACGCTTCGTCTTGAGTTAAAGTCTTTGGTACTGCCAGCCAGGCTGGCCATAGATCAATACAATCGGCACTGACCTCAGCTGTACAGTTCGACAAGCCCAAGGCTATATAACGAACTTACTATTCTAGCCAATCCTAATGTATTCATCAAAGTAAACATAAGAGTAGATTAAAACTGTTGAAAAAAATTAAATAGAGTTTAATAATAATTTAGAGTGACAATGGCTTCAGTTGTCACCTGCCACATACTAATCTTATGGCAGTAGGATAATAATGTTATTTTATTGTAACAAATGCTAAATCTATTTATGTGTACAGCGGGCCTCACCGCCCACACTTACCCAAACCGCCTCGAGCGGCACTTTTTATGAAGCTGAACCGACGCATTATCCGTTTACATAAAAATAAAATAATCTAAACATATTAGTACAAATATTCCCATAAATCAACCTGTAAAGGCTTAGTTACAAAGAGGATTAACTTTGTTTGAACAATATTATTTTAATCGTGGATATACGTAATTTCATTATACGACTACATCGGGTGAAGCCTCCATAAACGAAAGATTCGCTCGCACCAGCCTACGTTTACCATCACTATGACAATAGGCTGCGCGGTTAATAGGCTCTATAATATTAGTGTAACGATACCGCGTTATAACGGTCTAAGTAAACACTTAGCGCAGCGCCGTAAATACTCAGTGCTTACGACGCAACGCGATAGCGTTGGATTGGAATCCAACGCGTCACGTCCCGCGTCGACGTGGCACCGTGGGATCTCGCCAGCGGCCGCCCCGTAATCAGCGCCCTCTATCGCGGCGGCCAGTGTTGGTTTAGGATCGGGCGGTGCGTAAATTCTAATTTTATATTCCCATCGCTACCAATACGCTGTAAAATGTTTATCGCTTTGGTTACGGCTGCAACTGATTTAATACGGTGAGCGGTTTATGAGTTGGAATTGAATTAGTGCCGCACTACTTTATCATCATGTAATAAACTTGTCTCACCTTTACCTTCAATAGAAATCTCTCATTTTATCAAATCCCAAGAGATATATCTTGTTCATGAAACAATTTATTTTCTCTTGCAATCGCAATGGTCAGTTGTCGTCAGCTGCAGGACGGTAGGTACGTCCTCATGTTGCAGAATTTTCAATGTTAGCATGTTAAATATGTTGTAATCTCTAGCTGCACTTATTAATTAATGATAACGTAGGAATTATACATATGTAGATAAAAACTATTTATTGGAAGTAATAAATGAAATAATGAAAATCAAAATGTTTCTCGCATATTTTTTAGTCACGCATTTACTTCTCCAAAAATCTTTTAATCAGTTACACAGTAGGTACTGGATTAATTTTATTTTTATAAATGTTAAGCTGAGCCCAATAATGCAATTCTTAAACGTTCCAACATAAATTCTACCGCTAAAAAATTATATTAAAGTTCATTCAAAATCCGATTAATCTCGATCGGAGCGTCCAATAAGTATATAAAATGTCCGGATAAAAGAGCACTTGAGACCGTCGCCTTTTAATCTTCCCCTCAGCCACGTTGTTAAAACTGAAAGCACCATTCATTGCGACAAGTAAAAATAAAAGGGACGATCCCAAATGAGTTTCCTATATTCATGTTAATGCGGCGACCGAGTGAGACCTTATGAGGGTAGAAATAAGATTGAAAATGCAGCGAGCGGTGGTGTGGCGCGCGGTGGCGGCGATAATTGTTGACGGCGGCTGTCGCAATGAGAGTTGTGGAACTGTCTCCGGCGTAACGAGCGTGTCTCCGCGGGGGGGGGGGCAGGTACGTTGAAATGATTAATTAAAAATATCTAATTAATTTGCCAAATTATTTTCGATTGGATTTGATTGCCAAATGAAACTTCGAAAGTAACGAGGTCCTGATTTTTTTTCAATTCATTTGCTGATAGAGTTTCTTACTCGTGCATATATTTGCCAATAGCGAACTATTTTAATATAAGTTCGAGTGTAGACTTCAATGTTAAATCTCTGAATCTTAGTGTCGGGTTTAATCGGTAGATAAATAAATAAACTAATATCGAATAGCTACATAAAAGTGAGATTGACCGTCACTTTCTCAGTTCAGGAACTTAGAATTAGTATCAAAGTAATTAGACAATTCATACTTCCCAATTACTTTATTTTGTTTTAATACATCGATTTAAACAGCACACAGCGATTACCGGGTTCCAGAATATCATAGTTCGTTTGTAACGTTGACAAGCGAGTTACAGCTGGCGTGCGGTCAAACACAAGCGCGACGTGCCCGGGAGACTCGGCCTAGCCGAGCTTAACATTCACCGACTATGAACAAGTAATACAAGGTACACTTATATCAACGCATCACCTTAACGTACATCCAAAGACATTAACTCAAGACGGAGTGTTGCGTCCTATACAGATAATAAAATAATAGGCCCCAACTGTTGGGGTCTGGTTGGTTTCCCGCGCTTAAGTGTTGTTTGTTCAACCAAAGTATCGACAAATAAAGAAAGCGTGTTAAAAAAAGACGCTGTCACGCAGAAAAACATTAGGTTATTTTCGGTCGTATCTAGAGTAGTCGTACCTATCTTATGGAATTAGTTATAAAATATCAAACTATCACATACTACAATTGGTACGTACAATATTACATAACAACTCTCCAGACTGCGGGGTATATCTACATGTAAATGTCGTTTACACAGTCATGTATTTTGGTTCAACTAAGATCAACTTTCAAAGCTCGTAGACAAAATGCCTAAACGCATTTGAATTTCATTCCATACGTGCATACTAATCAATACTAAGTTCAGACGTAAAGGGCAGTTGAATCGTTGTTCACATCAATAGCCCGCTCCATCAAGCCGTGGAACTAGATGTAAAGCCTTAAACAAAGCCATGGCCGCTTGTAGCGCCGGCCAATCAGCGGGCGGCACGGTGGCGCCCCCGCAGCAATCACGGCCGCGGACGGTACTAATGGCGCTCAGTCAACAGCGCGCCCGCACGGAATTTACTGCCGCTTCATTGTCCTCGCCGCACTGTCACGTGCTCTAACAACACTTTTATCTGTGATGAATGCCGATATGAAAGGCGAACACCGCGAGTATTCATTACTTATGCAAAATATGGACGTCCGTTAAAATCGTAACAAAATATGGTCCTACCTCAGTGATCCACTCGCACCAGACCTGTCCCTCAGGATTTTTTTCAAGGATATCATGTTTACGACATTAGGGACTTACGAGTCTGCGCAACAAACATTGTAGACATCATTTTAAAGCCTAGAAGAGGCCATAAAAGCTTTGTCTCCTGAGACGAGGCGACTTTTGATGTTGATGTCTGAGAGACACTGAATTTTTCGGGAATATCACTTAAATAAATTATTTAGATACATCTTCTACTATTACAACATTACCTAGTCGTTTTCTTATACTCTTTTATATAATTTCATCGAAGGCAGTACCAAAAAACAAGCACAATCATGTTAAACACCTATACATACATCAAGAAAAGTTTCACAATCCATGGCGTACATCAAAATTAGCACTGATACACAGGATATAGTTCGGCGCGCAACCGCCGTCATCATCATTTGAAGTATCATAACCATGATGTCCCATCATGTCGTGATAGCGTGGCTCTCTAAAAGCTGTGAGTTATCTATGGAAAATTACGCTCTCGACTCGCCGCGCGGGTCGCCGCGCTGCTAGACAAATGGCGTGTTCTATCACGTCGACTCGTCTGGTTGAGATTTATTATCACACTTAATTGCCCTATCGACAGAACTAAGCGCTCCCCTATACTATGTGGAGTTTCAAATCCTAGCAAAATTACGCGCGACTAATTAGTAGATGCTATTTATTCGAGAACTAATTAAGTACACCTATCATTTGCATTGAGATGAAAACAAGCAACAGTTTTAATACAAATATCGTACTCGCACAAATAAATACGATAACAGGTACTACAAGAAAAGACATGGTACTACGATGTTAAGTTTGTGAAGTACGAATAGATTAAAATAATAAGTGTGGTACTGTGTTGTTGTAAATAGCAATACAGCCACTTAGCCCATTGATAACTATAACTACCAACTCGTACTTCGTGGAAGGAGTTAAACAGGCTACAGCAGCAACAATAAGCATGGCAAGTCTTGAGGCCCGCGGTGACGAGAGTTTCAGCAATGATTGAATCATCGCAACAATGCAACGCGGTGACGACGAAAGTTATAGTTTAATTACCATTGTACCGCTCCGAGCACAGCGGCCGCAGCGACAAATATCGCGTTATATCCAGTTCTATCCGGTTGTATCCGCACCGCGCCGCCGCCGGCCGGAATTTATCGCCGCACTTAATTACCGCGTCGACGCGCCGCGCCGTACGTACCCGACGCTCGCCGGATTAAGTCGCTGATTAGGGAATTTGTTTTATCTCGGCGGCACGCGTGCTTCGTGTTTTGAATTAATTACGACGACAATAAGGCACGCGTGATGCCATTTGTTATCTTTAAGGAGGAACAGCTTATTTACGGAAATTAAATTTGTAGTTAACAAAATGTGTGTATACCTACCTATACATTACAATCTCTTCATGCATTGTTAGAGTTCCATAATTAAATCAGAGTCTATAGTTTAGGGAATATACTCGTAGCATTCGGTAGCATAACACTCGTAGCGCTACGAGATATTTAGTTGTAGGATAGGCGAAGTGCTACGAGCAGCGCGGACGGCCGGCCGTGTTTGTCCGCAAACAGCGCAGACGGCGGCCGGTCGTCACGGCAACTTGTTTACCGTCACCCGACACCGGCGCCGCGCGGCCGCCGCCCGCCGCCCGTGCGACACACCTCCACGGAAGCCTGTGCCGCATATACGTACTTTGTTGTTCTTAACACTCATTCACTACCATACATAATAAGGTAATGCTTACCTGAGCGGTGTATTACATATACCAGCATGCCACATAATACTGGCAGGTTCAAACGAAGGCGAAATCTACTCGAAACTGGCCTAACATGGTTTTCTAATGATTGCATACTCGTGAATAGCCTGACTATTCATTAAATTCACAACCTCTTATTACCATACGGTATGAACACAGTCAACAACATCTGCTTCACTGAAAGCAGTCGCAGTTGACACGCGGGCAGCAGTCGCACTACGTAAACACCGCCGTCCGCCGTCCGCCGTCCGTCCGCCGGCCGCCGTCCGATCCGTTGCATAATTCCCGGATTGCCGCCGGCTAATTGCGTTCTCAGCATATCCAACGTCAGATGCGAGTTACTAGATCACAAAATGTAAATAGAATAGTATACGTTTCAGGGTATAGTATACGGTTGTAGTATACGGTTCAGGGAATAGTATACGTTTGGAAATTGAAGCAAATTAAGTGGATGAAAAGCCAGGCCACGTCACTTTTGTATTATAAAAGGTGATGTTTTATGTAAATAGTCTTTGATTTCAAAAAGATGTTTTCAGCATGCGCGGGAAACTATGATAGAAGCCAACTAGGATATCTACTAACGTCACAAAAATAGTATGGACGGAGTCGTGACACAATCATGCTAAGCACATTTTTTGTATTGTCCTCATAGCTGATCACCGGCTCAGTCACCGCGGGCGCTCGAGGCCACTCCCGCGTATTGTTGGTACAAGTTCCTATGTCGTCAAGTGTGGTATTACCGCACAATCCGGCGGGACCGGCGCATTAGCGGTCATCGCCGACCCGCCGCTAATGCCCACAGTAAACATAGTATTATCATACGTAAGATGATTTGTAACGTGCGGTCGTATAATTATACGTTACTATTTTATTACGAAGTTATTATGCGTATGTTTAGGTTGCTCATGGCTTAGTTATTACAATCTTGTTCGAGAAATTCGGTGTAACCAAAACCTATGCGGGACTGTTTTAATTTACTAATGTTTATGGTGATATCCATCATGTCAACGGATCGACCACCTACTCGTCCATATAACAGGGCGATCGGAGGGAATCCCGGGAGTCCCACGGCGGTCGCCCGGGACAACCCGGGTTACAATTTTGATTTATTCCTCGCCGTCACCATCCGAAGCAGATTCGTGATAGAGCAAAATTTATTTGCCTTCAGGACTGTGTGCTTTTATTCCTATTTTTCTGGAAGACGACGCGAGGTGAAGTCAAAACTAAATTGAATAGGATAGTTTAAGAAATTTTTCAGCGATCGCGAAAGAATCTGGTCGCACAGTCGACTGTAGTAGTAATATCATATCGTTCACAGTCAACATGAACTTTGTACATTATAGTGCTTTCGCTTCCTAGGTCTCCTCATCCACGTGGCGGCTTCCACGCCCGGAGACGGATTATATATTTTTCTTTTATATAATTACAACCGTAAGCCAATTACTCCGCGTTAGTTTAACTACCTCAACAGGTGGTCCGCGACGGCGCGGGAAGTTGGCGTAAAATTAATTCGCACCCAACTTTCAACGTAAATTGTAACTATCAAAGGTAAGTTTTTCTATAAACCGCAACTTAGTCCGCCGATTACACCACTACTTCCAGGTTCAACTGCAAAATAAATAAATAAAATATTATATTCCATATTTACTGCTATACAGGGTGATTCACGTAGATGGGTCAGTGAGGGGAAGTCTGAAACTATAAGACATACGAAGATCTGTTCTTAG
>DWKA01002935.1:0-10065 GCA_018249155.1 Panoquina ocola ocola
TCATGGTTCCTAAGAACAGATCTTCGTATGTCTTATAGTTTCAGACTTCCCCTCACTGACCCATCTACGTGAATCACATAAATCCTATACCTATCTGTTAATAAAGTATTCAAAATATCGAATTGTCGAACCTATCGACATGAGCGTTGACGTTCGTTGATTTCGTTGAAATTTGTTCCATACAAGGGGAAATTAACGTGTACAAAGCGCCCTTTTAAAACGGGTCAAGCGAACAAAGTTTCCGTTATAAACATTGCGTTTCTTTGTAAAATAAACGCCGGTGCGGTGCTATGCTAATGCAAACATGATGTTTTATAGGTAATCAAAGTAGGATCTGATATACTGTCTCTTAACTGTGATACTTATCTGTGAGTATAGTGAGTGAGTAGGGATTTGTTGAAGCAATGGCGTAGATTGACGTTCGAAAAGTGTGTGTAAAAACCTACTTTGATAAAGTTATTTAAAATCAAGTTCAAGTTCAAATGATAACCTTTCGGGCGTACCCAGGAAGTAGAAGTCTGAAGTATACATCTAGTGGCGAATAAGAAAGAATTAGCCACTCGGGTCCAAAAAAATAATTTGTATGATCCAGAAGTTGGTGCTCATTACCTTATTAATCTTATTATCACTTGCTTCGATCATAGAAAATATTGTAAAGAAACTATCACCTAAGTGCGGTTCTAAATTTGAGGGTATTTATGGTAGTAAGGTATTTTTCTCCCAAAATAAACCGTAAAATTTTTACACTGTGCCTTAGTGGCGGGCAGCCAGCAATAATATGAGTGTTTCGTGGCGGGAACGCGACGGTGATGCCTTTGATGTAGCTGATGTCCGACGGCTATTTACATTACAAAACACTTGACGAGTTCGCCATGATATTCTCAAAAGGTGTGTGACGTCACAGACTAAGGTGATAGGACTCGGGGAGATAAGACGCGATCTCAACCATTGCACGTTAGACAGCATAGATTAAATAATAGTATAAGCTGAAGCCAGAAGACCCGAACCCAGAAGTGGGACAACTATGGGTTGTAATGATGATGGGTTATGATGATGATAATAGCGTCATATGGCGTACACTCAGCTTTTGGACCAGGTTAGGGTAAATTAGATGTTTAAGGCCGGGGGAAAGACAAGTCGATTATTTTTTGGTTTATGGGGGGGGGGTTATGGTAAATTTTATGAATAAAAGTAAATGCGTATGGAAAACCACACGATTTATTGAAAGGGGAGGAATAGAGCAACTCCTACCTTCCCTCGGAACCCCCAAGATGACACCTGAATAATGATCCTTTGCGTCCTGTCGCTCACATTATTATGGCGCTATGAGTGACATCACACTGATGTGGCCAACTATTAACATAATCCCTGTATCATTATTTGTTAAATAAACCCTTTGTAACATTTCCGTAATAACTTCAAGTCTCGTACTTCGCGAGAAGTCGCCAATTTCCGGGAATGTAAGTTCCAAATACCCGGTATACATTCACATTTAACGTCATAGGTATACAGTAATCCCTATGTTAGCCTAGCGGGTTTAATCTTCTTTCGTTCTTTAATCTTCAAGGATAAAGGGTTCTAATCCGGGATATACTTTATTATTTTTTATCTTATTAGTACCTATGTGTTTATTAACCACTAGCTCCCACCGTCGCTTCGGATTTTTTTTTTTATGGGGGGAACACCTTTAAAAGTTACTGTACGGTAAAGGACAATGGGTAGTACAGTAATGTCTCACAGCAACCGGCTGCGTGGGCGCAGCGCTGTTCGTAAATTAACATCTAATGTTCCCTTACAACCCAGGCCCACCAGTGGGCATGAGAACTGATATGTACTGATTGTGACTATTGTGACAACATCCCGTAAATCTAAAAAACTAAAAAATTACACGATGATGCATACAAATAAGTTTATTCGTACTTTTAACGACACACAATTTCTTGAATCAAGTTCGAGTGTGAAAAATATAATGAGTCAAAATTAAATGTATCTGTATCGCGGTGGATAAGAACCTCGTCGTGCTACCGAACACTTGACTTCATGCCCTACATCACATGTTTTATTAAGCACCTATATCGGCCAAATTATTATTCTCACGTCAAATAGATTTTACTGATGTGCGAAATAAAATGTTAACATAATTAATTTTTCAGGAGAAGTATAAAAGTCAATAGCATGGTTAAAGATGCAATTGATCAGAAAATCTGAGGAAATCATTGAATCAATGCAATCAGAGGAAGAAAGCATGGCTAAGGAAATTCAGCCTGTGGCCAACTATATGACTCGTGATCGTGATAATTTGTGTAACTTTATCGATCTCCTCAATTTAACAAGTGTAAGCACCAACAACTTAACGTAGACTACGTATCTCCGTATTAAAAATCCAGAGATAGTCTGTAAATTGCGCAGCTCGTTCGCGACTTAATAATAGGTATAGTTAGCGAGGTGCGAACAAGTTGGTAATAAAGAAGCATCATCGTCTGGACGTTACACTTCACATCAAAGGTGTGAAAGTGCATGGGGCGCAGGGTTGGCGGCTTTTTTTTTTGTTTTTTTTTCTTTTCTTATGAAAACTGGAATAATGAGTCAATAAAGGTGTTACATGTTTTATTATATGGTTTAAACTTTAAAGATTTAAAGACGTGACAGATGAGAGTTTTGAGAGAGCTGGATTACTTAAAAGCAATTATTTATGCAAGAAAGAACGATACAAAATCGTGCGAAAAGTAACTATGTATAAATTAAAATCGTTCCTTCGCCTGAGGTGGACCAGTGCAACTGAATAATACTGAGTTCAAAGTAAAAAGAATATGTTTATTTCGACAAAGTCGGATCGCAAGCCACTTGAGCCTGATTCTCAGTATGGAGATGTGGCTGTATTTTCAAAGCCTGTAAATAAACCGTATGCACAAGTGTTGAAGACACTGAATGTTATTGAATTTCTCGTCTGTGACAACCAGATAGCAAATATATGTACAATTTACAATTCATTACTACAAATGATAATGAATTACCAATGCGATTAAAAAAATAAAATTGTTTATTATCGGATTTCTTAAACTATTGAACCTATCAAGTTCCATCAATCAAAGTCTTATCAGGTTTTAAATTTTAATTTGACATTGAATGGCGACAGAAAATGCTAAATGGTTTAAATTAAATGAATAGATAGATTAGAATGGAACGTTTGAAAGATAAAATTGAACTAAACGATATAGTATTTTGTAAGTAAAGGTTTCACAGTTATTTCATTACGAGTTACAGACCACTGTTGATATAATATTGACCAATTATAGCAAAAATATATCGTTTGCCAGAAGTTAGACTAGAATGATGTATCATATAAAATAATTAAATTAAATAAGTAATCAGGCAGCCCTGCGCCGTGTGTGCTACGCTGTAGAGACGTTGTCATGTCACCTCACCTCACTTGAGGAAAGTTCATTTTAAGCAGCAATTTCGATACGGCTAAGGTTTGCACACCTCTAAGGCCGCCGCACTATACTGCTAAGGTTGATAAATTAATATACTCTCATTACCAAAGGTGTTATCAACCTCAGTCAGGGGATGAAGTTTAAATTCTTCATTCAGTTTCCGACTAGTCCTTTTCTTTAGTCTACGGTATCCTAAAAAACTTCAAAATTATCATACTAAAGAACTGCATACGACGCATATAACAGACGTGACACGTCTGGTAACTATGTAGTTAGACTCGTGATGGTAATTAGTTACCATCGTACCCATTAGTCACCACCAAATATCTAAATTGTATTGTGTTTATCATCATCGCAACTTATAATTGTCTCACTGCTAAGTTCAGGGCTCCTCTCACAATAACTTCATTATATGTTATGTTATCTGTATCTTGTAAGATTTACTTGCAAATATTTATTTTTTTGCATTTCTTTCAAATGTTTAATTACTTAAATTTCTACTATATTAAAGTAACGGTATACAGGTTGACCGCAGCCCTATAGTGGCAGTAGTATCGTCGGCAGATGAAAGAAAAAGTGTGTGCGGCGGTACAAAGGGCTGTCTCTTGTCGCGTCAAGTTCGGCCCTCGGTGGCTCTGGGGCTCCGGGGCTCCGGGCGAAGGTTATCGTGCCCGCGACTTTAATTTTTTAATACTTGTTGATAAATATCTGATTTCAAACGGCTAAATTCGTTAATTAGAAAAATGTCCTTTGTTGATATGTACACTTAACTTTCAAACTATAGTTTGTTAGTTTGAACGATTGTATTTTGGTATTTCTTGGCCTTGATGTAACTTATGTCAAATTGGGTTAATTTTCTGCTCGTTTTTCTTGAATTCCATTAACAATGTGTAATAGTATGGTGTGATATCTCGGTTCCACATTACTAACTATAATATTTTTCTATGTAGATTATAGGTTTATCGTCGAATACGAGATAGTCGTCAGATTAGACCGTACAGGGGTGCAGTAGAGTTCGGTTCGTCCACGGTAATAACACTTTGAGCCGATGTCGCCGATGTCGGGTAAATATAATCTGTGACAATGGAAGCCTTTCTGCGTTTATAATCAACAAGTTCGGGTTGTATCTGAAACGGCAACTATAATGACAGCGTAGCGGCGCGCTCGTCTCGGCTTGCCATCACAAAGGCTCAGTGTGTCTACGAATGTCGCCACATTTATTTTACCTACTAATACAAACGGAGCAAATTCCCTTTTATCTGCGCTCCCTGTTTCACTGAGCTTTATTTAAAAACGCGAAGATTCTGTTCTCTTATTACACGGAACCTGTGATAACTCGTCTAGAATTGCCAACGCTCCTTTGTGAGGCGCAAAGTATGAAATATGTATATCATACTCGCGGATGTATAAGCTACACCTGCTCTGTTTATTACAAAACTTTATATCAGAGCATTCCTATTTCGAAATGCAATATAACACAAAATCTGTATGAATTGGTGGATTTAACATGTAGTTTTCCATAAACAACTGTGTCATTTAGTTTAACAGTATTTTACCTGCATTCGCAACTTTACCGTGCATCTCATCGTGTCCCACGTTGGGCTCCAATAAAACGCAGCGCAGTGGGCGCCAAATCGCTATATAGAGTTTTAATTCGAGGCGTATGCTTGATGATGATGGCGCGCACAAAGGGCACAAAAGTAATAAAGGGGTGTCGAGTGTTCATCGCGCACCGCCCTCTTCACTGCAAACACGCCGCTCTCATGCAAGCCTCGATACATTATTACCGGCCCGACAAATAACATTGAATGTTTAAGTGATACCTTTGTACTAATCGACGAGAACGGTCCAAAGGCGTGCTCACCCGGCGTGCATCCGTCTGGCCGCCGGAGGAATGCTCCGCGCCCCGTGGCCCGGTGACATGTTAACGTCTCGGTGGTCAGAGGGCAGAGAGCGCGTTCGCTAATCTCAAAGAGACGGCTCAAAGTGGAGCGTGCAAATTCGAGGCCGAGCGGGAACAATAAAAGTGCAGGTGGACCGGTCCGCCCCGCGCCTCCTCGCCTCGCATCAAAGGGGAGCTCGCGATACCATACAAAAGCCCTAATGAGACAAACCCGTGGCGTAATCGAGGCGACGGAAAAAGATGAGACCCGAGAGGTACGAGGCAAATTTTAATAATTGTCAAAGCGGCGGCGCCGATCAAACGCGAGGCGGCCGCCCCACCCTCCGCCCCCCCCCCCCTCGCACCTGTGACGTGTGCTCACCGCGGGCCTCATTAGCGCCGCTGATCTAATGCAACTTCGAACTCCGTGACGTCTAATTAAACTTAAACAGAATTTCAATTTTACGACTGAAATTTTAATACGCAAAGCCATCGCCGCGGCGGCCCCGCAAAGGAGACGCGTTCAAAGGCGACACCGTGCACGTTTTCGCAGATATTAAATGTGTTGACAATTTAATTTTTCATTTCCTCTAGGCGCGGGGAGGGGGGTGGCGGCCGGGCGCGGGACGCCGTTCCTTTGACGTCGCGATATTGTCTTTGTGCGGCGCGTGGGGTGGGGCGGGCCGCCGCCGACGGAGACTTTGTCGCAATACAATGTGTATCAATAAAACTTAGGATTGGCTTTTAGTGGTTGCACTTACGCTTTGTGAGGCGGCGCGCTCACCCTTTGACATTATATGTGGGGCGCGCGTGTGGGTGCGGGTCGCTGTGTGCGCCGCTGCTGCCTCCACGCTCGGGCCTGGCGCCCGCGCTGCTCCCGGCCTGGGCTCCACTGCCATTGATACTTTTTTCAACTTTTCACTATTACTACTTATCTATTTACTACTGCTATTAGGTTCTACCTATGGGTTCTTTCGATTTCATCTACTAATTAATGAAGTGGCTGTAGAGTGTTGCGTTTGTAATGTAGGGTTCTTTAGTTGTATGTTGATCAAATTATTACTTACACTTTAATTTGCAAATCTTAAGTAGTGATCATGGCTTTCTTTAAAAACCCTCACATTTTATTATATCTGTTACATACATTTAATTTTTTACATATCCAAAACCACTGTCTAACTGTTACAGCCAGATGAGACATTTGACTCTTGATCAAGTTTAGTACTTTAAAGTTTACTATTTCACAAACGGTAACCAGCATCGGAAAAATAGTTTTCCGATAAATATAATTATTATGTTTACATTTCTTTAATAATATCATATTAAATAATTCTTAAAATTAATTAATTTAGGAACTTCCTATAAAATCTTTAAAAGGTTTTTACTTGAATGCATAACATTTGTTTTAACATAAAATAAATCCGAATCAGGAATATGCATATTGCATTAAGCGTTACAGCGCTTGCTATACTCACATAAAGTCGGTCAGAGTTTAATTGCTGACAAAAGGTAACTTCGCTTCTTGTGCTATCAGACAAGATTTTCTGCGAGTTGTCAATCAAGTCACGGATATTTCAAGATATTTCTTGATGTCGACATGTCTTCATTTCTCGTTTCTTGCTGTAGATCAAAGGCATAGTGGTAAGAGTATTGTAAGTATGTCCGCATACTTGTAAGTGAGAAGGTTTGTACCGGTTTTTTCGATTCAATTCACCTTGTTTACAATCTTATTGTAACACACATTAAGTAAGAAAGGACTTATATTTACCATAGCTACATATTTTAATCCACTACGAGTATTATCCTAGAACTGTTATTCAACCTGATATAATACGGAAACGGAAGGCTTTATTAGTTAAGTCAAACCCTCACGAAAGGCGGATTCGGTTTATTAGTCGGCAGCTAACCTCTCGCTCGTATGAGACGCGGCATATACAGAGCCAACGGCGGTTATGAGGTTTCGAACAGTTCTCATAATGACACACTTGTAAATATCATTCGATGCTCATTTTACTGCCGGCGGCGCTCTTCAGCGCAGACGAGAAACTACTCATATGCATGCATTCTGATCTATCGTGCGACAACCAAAACGGCTGTGAATTAAGTTTATATGGGTTTGTGATTAATATTATTATTAAATGGATTTGGGAATGTTAATAACGCTTTAAGTAAAATATTTTAAGGGTTTTGTAATCAGAACGGAACTTGTCAGTTTCGTCATGTTTGGCTGTCCAACGAAAAGCGAACAGATTTTTTTTGGAACTAGAAAGCTGTAACTTGGCATCAGTTGGTACGTACATATTTATCACAATGGCAAACCTGTAAAAAAATAATTTAAAAAAATCAGGTAACCTTACCCTTTCTATTTAGTTTCTTCCCTCTAGTATGTCATTGGTCTTTCAATTTCATTATGGTTTTTCCATGAGCCTCTTTCGATATAAAATCTGTCAGATTTTGTAACTGTACTTCATTAATGTATCCCACCTTAAGTTTAATGCGTTAATTAAGGCGCATTTGAGCGCAGCTGTGAACACTAATGTTGCACAGATGCGCAGGAGCATATTGGCAACGTAACACATTGCTTCTACATTTAAATTTTACGGTACAATAAGAAAAACATACTGTGTCTTAGAACTGAATGTTGAAGTAGAAATCGTTCCTATATCCAAGGGTAACTAAGGAGATCTAGAGCATACTCCATACTATCAATATCAATATACTTCCCGTATTACTTGAGAAATTTCTAAACAACTTTATGTAAAAAAATATACAGGTAAAACTTACAACTAACAGCCTGAATTTTCACTGATTTCAAATATTTGTAATAGTACGCGACCCTAATGTCATGGAAATTACACGTAATTTGTCCATTCTAATTTCATCAGCTCTTTGTTGTAAAGTCGTGCGAAAGTGCATAACGTGCGAAGGGATTTCGACATAATTATTTGAGTTTGTGTTTCAGACCTGATCCAATAAATTTACAATAATTTATTTTCATGACACGACTACAAACGATAACTTTGAAAGTCTAAGATGTCGTTCACGAAAATTTGTTGTCTAAACCTCCCATCTACTTGTTTCTCAGAAATGGATCTTTACAGAATTCAAGTACACTCAAAATATTATAATGTACCTACCTTATGTATCCGACTTCTTTTTCATCTAACGCTTGCTTTGATGTTTCTCGTTTCAGAGAGATTACAATTTTAAAAACGTTTTAGTTGGCCCAAACAGACACGAGCTTTTATCCTTTGACCGTCACTGCGTAATATGCTATCGGGGTTGCATTCGTTACTCCTCATGCTTGTGGAAAATATCATCCGGTCCCGGCCGAGGGACCCTTTATCTGGCGTAGCCCTTGCTTGACTGACCATAAAAAGTATTCACATTTTTGTAATAAAATTACCTGTTTTAAAAGGACGTTACTACCGAGATTAAGGAGAAGAGCGATGTAGTTAGTTGTCGGCGGCCGATCAAAGGACCCGCTCCTCCAATAGTCGAGGACGGTTGCGTTAAACTCCGCCCATTTTTAAGACCACGTGCGACGCGCGCATGCTTTTTGTAGATTTTTGACAGTTGCTTCTCGCCGCTCGGTGAGGGTGGTCGCGTCGTTTCGGCATTGTTTCCCGCGTCACGGTACGCGAATCGAACACTGCGAAACGTGTTTAAAACTTTGTGAGTTTGTGATTGCACAGGTTTTGAATTTTGGAAGTTAGAGTGTAATATTTAACTAAGTGTTAGTGTGTACAGTGATAGTTTCCGTACTTGGATTATCTTCAATAAGTTGGATGTAAACTTACCGTTAGTAACAGGTAGTAAAATAAAATATAAACTTAATTCAAAGTGTTTGGACTAATTTGATGATCGTCAAAGTATTTGACGGTTTCTCAGCGACGGCATCCATCAACGGTATGCAGGCATTGTTTGACAGGACTTGTAGAGTCCTTGTTTCAAAATATGTTTATTAGTGACTATTGTTTTGGATGGTTCGTTGTTCCCTATTGTTCCCGATAGTGTGGCTTGTTGTATATTCGGTGCCGATTATTGTTTCTCGCTTTAATGGCGCTTTTGTTTTAATTTATTCACAAAGTTCTATGGTACTTTTATCGTTTGCACTTAGTGTTGCCCTTTAAAATTATTTTTAGAATTTTATATTGTTACAGCATGTCGTATAAATTGTGTTCGTTATACATTTTCATGTCAATGGTAGTTTTTTTCTGTTTTATGTATCGATTCATGTTTTATTAGTTGTTAAATTGCTTAGAAGTGTGTGGAACATTATTTTTTTGGTTTTAAATTACTTGTTTTGTATTTTTAATGAATGTACTTTTATAAATCCCTTATTAAGATACCTATTATGTATTAAATTCGTTAAACAGAAAATTTTAATATCATCCTTTAGTCGTGATTTAAAAAATTGTTTATCGTGCTTCATAATTATGCACTTATAAGGTGCCATATGCTTTAAATAAATTGTACCTAAATCTCATCGGATTCAATAAAACTTCACTTATTACTAGAATTTCCAACTTGTTTGGCATTGGAGAGTCAACTGTTCACGAGGATCTATTTGTCTTCGTCCGCCAGTCTGCGTGCGTGGTATCATCATATTAAATACTAGTAGCCCGCCCTCGCTTCGCTTCGGGAAAAAAATCTACTATTCGTCTTAGCATGATGTTATATAGCCTATAGCCTTCCTCGATAAATGGACTATCTAACACTGAAAGAATTTTTCAAATCGGACCAGTA
>DWKA01002936.1:0-10061 GCA_018249155.1 Panoquina ocola ocola
GTGTTTATGTGTGCGTGCGATTTCGGACGCTTGTAGGCAGTTTCCACACTGTCTATAATAATATGTACATTGTGGTAGTACGGTTTCTAGAATCCTGATAAAATGTATAATTATGTACTTTGCAATTAGGTAGGTACCTTTGTTTTTACAGAATACATGGTTCAGAGTATTGAATACAGAATAGAGTTAAAGGTTGCACCCAAATGCACCATACCTATAGGTACCAGTGATGTCTTCGTGCAGAATGTTGGCAGTCGTCTGTCTTTAAATATAATAATAATATGTATATTCCTTTTCAAGAGCTATTAAATTGCTTCATTTGTAAGTTTTAATGCTAACACCCTTAAACATTTGACCTTTGAAAGCATTTTACATTTAAATTGTTACTAGAGACATTATTAGACTAAAATCCACAAAACATCGTCGAACTTGAAGGCAATCTTATATCTTGTCTTCCTTTAGAGTAAAAATTTCCAAAAGTCCGAAGACCTGCATAACTGGCAAGGAATAGAGATATTTCTTCAGAAAGTCAAATAAAAGGGGTATTCCTAACAGAACAGCATTTATTTAGTCCCAGTCAATAGAACACAAAGAGGGCCAAGACGGGGCGAGCGCACTATCTGCCGCCGTACAATTTTAATTGCACCAACAAAACGATATTTTATAGTCTACTGCTTTTTTCTTCAACCCCACTGCAACGCTGCGGTTCGAGCGATGCTTGCGCCGCGCGGCCACGTCGTGCGGCGTGCGGCTGCGGCTCGCGGCGTCCACCTCGTGAACACCGGAGGTTTATGAGAAAGGAACGAGTACTAATACGATATTTAATATATGTTAACTATGCTCTTGTGGGCATATATTAGGCATAGACAAATATGGATTCCTAAAGATTTTCGTTGTATTTACTGAAGTTTTCATACACTAAGCTGACAAAACCAGGCCTAATTTTACAACAATAGCCGACTCCGTTAGCGGATTTTTAAAGGATTTAGATCTAAGCCCACACTCTCACCACAAAATCGCATTCAACGCAATCGCAGGCCGCAACGCTCGGAGTAGATACCATTACTCAAAATAATCTACGTCAGATATCTCCACGAAACATCCAGCCCCATGATGTATGCCTCGAAAACGCGAAAGAATAACATTTTCGTTCCACAAAATTACTTTCTTTTAATCCCGAATGACGTAAATGTAATGGTACTCGCGTGACCCGACGTGTCGGCTGACCAAATTGGGCTGGTCTATCGCGAAAATACTGCAGCAAGACACCCCGAGGTGTGGAGGGTGTGGCAGCCCGGCTTTTATAAATTGCAGCTCAAACCATTCATTATTACGTGATGCATTACGTACACACAGGATATACTAAATTATTACAAAATAAATTCGGCTCTACATCTCCTTACTTATTCCAAAACAGGTATTTAGGTACCGTCTATAACAACAAAACTCGGAGACAAACGATATCAACCGCCGATCCATAATGTAAAGTTATAACCGCAACGAGCAAAAGTTAGTTTTCCGTTCGGTGTACAACTGCAGCGATAGACAGGCAATAAATGAGCCCCAACCTAAAATTGCTTCATTTCGTTGTCGGCCGTCTCAAAACTACAGACAATTGCATTCCGAATGTCTATACGAACTATATTCGGAACAGACACCCGCTAATGTCGAAAGAACAGTCGAATAGGCCAAAAAGGCGAAATAACGTCAACTGTCAGCGCTGAAAACTAATCAACGAAACTACTAAAGGTTCTTGTCAATGTTTTTCGAACACGAAATCCGAGCGCGCGAACATCAAAGTGCATAGACAAGCTTCCCGCCAATTTCGCCGTCAACGTCAAATATGACGCCATATTTGCGAATGTCAAAAGAAATCGGCACAGAATTTTGCGCTCTATTCCGTCGCAGTGAAAAACGATACCGTCCGACGATTTTTATCACGCACGCTCGCATTCCGATCACGCCCGTCTGATTGATGCTCGTGACGTCTGGTGTCAATCAACATGTTTATTTTATAAAAGCACCGCGGACAATAGCCGTGAATATTTATGAATTGTAACTGCAGTCGTGACAATCCACTAAATGGCCGATAAATTTCGCATTTTAATTCTCATAGATGCGCCGCCGACTGACGGGACTCGTCATAATTCGAATGAAATGTAAAACGGATGGCTGAAATCTCTTTTCCAGATTCGAAACTCGTGTCCGGCCGTTCAATCATTCACGTCATTTATCATTTTTCCCCGAAATGAAACTCGCTTCAAACTATACAGTGGCTACGCTAGATGTCTAAAAAAGAAACAGGGTACTCTCCGTCCGTAGAAGCTATCCGGCGTCTTTTTGCTTTTGGCAGTTGGTACTCGGCAGATTTTGGCGCTCGAATTCGGTGGTATTTCGTCGCGGTGAATTTTCTCGGAGCGAGCGAGCGTTTAAATTTCGTCGGCTAATAAAGGTTGCCCGCCAATTCGCTCATGTTTGACCAGTTTGACAGATCACCGACATGGATTCCACTTTGTGACGGCAAAATGGCGTATTATGCGTTTTTTATTCGCCCACTTGTCTTTCATCACTTCTTTTGTGATTGAGCCCTGTACAAATTTATGACGATGGATTGTCAGGGGCAGAATTGGTTCCGTTTTGTTTCTTTATTAGATCTCTGTCTATGGCTATTGACATGCTTTCTCATTTCCCTGCGTTTTCCAAGTCTTCGTTTTTGGGGTTGCAAGATAGAGCGCCGGTTATTGTTTGTGTTCCCGTGCTTCCCGCACAAAGCTTAACGAATTACTTGGAATGGCCGAATTGGTCTTCTCTGTAAATATGACCGATTCCTTTTGTAATTCGTTCTAAAAGATTTTACACATGTTATGCATGTTGAAAAAACTTTGAAACTAAGTTATAGTGTTTGCGTTAAAGATGTAAATTACAAAAGTAATAGGTAAACTTATACTTACAACATAACCAAAATGACTAAGTAAATCTCCATACATACGAGTACATCTCTGACGGATAATATACGAAATTCACAGACCAGAGCAAAAAGAAACAAACGATGACCAAAGAACAGTATTGCTTTCCGGTTTAATCTGCACTCAATGAAGATCGGTCAGCTGATGCTGCTGATGGGAACGGATGGTTTTAATGAGAAAATCTTTAGTACTTGTTATTTTCCTTGTCGACTGCGTGCTGATTGCTTCTCACGCAAACGTTATTGCTTCTTTCTTGGTCATTCGTGAATTTCCGACCTTATGGAATTGTACGCCCTACACAAACTGGGGTAGATAGGGTAGACAGCCTCCCAAAAGAAACATAAGTTTATTGCGTGTTGTTTATAATCATTCTTGGACTATTATCCAAAAGTAAAATAAAAAAATTAAAAGGTAATCTTATGATACATTGCAAATAATTAAGTCAACTAACAAAGGAACCTTCATAACAAAACATTCGACATGCAACTAAGCAGTATAGTTATTGTTTATTATAACAATTCCTGGACCACGGTTAACAGGACCACAGGTGATGAGTTCAGAATGCTTTCCAATATCCAGTTAACTGGCCGTCACACGCGGCGGGCACATTAGACCCGGTGTGGATTTACCAAACCCCGCAAAACGATTTTTAAAACCCAAAAACATCACAAGCACGGCCCAGCGCCGATGGTCCCGCAATTAAACTAACCCCGAGCCTTCAATAAAAACCTGCGAGTGTGACGCTTGGTACATAATCGTCCTCAGTAATGATTGTAGGTAATTGTCCGGCCGCCCTTTAACCCTTCAGAAGGAACGGCCCTTCCGCTGTAAGTGACAGGGGGTAGCGGCGACGATACTGTGATTCCGTGGAAGCAGATAAATATATGAGAATTCATCGCGGCAATTGCAAAATCCTGTTCTATAGATCCTTATTCTGGTCTCGTACAGCCATTTGCTTATCCATCTCCTAAGTAAATATGTGGGAACAAATAGAAGTACCTATATCTACATACTTATTAGCATATAAACATCTGATCTCGCCTAAGATAAAACTTTAAGCGCTGTCAAATTCTTCGTGATTTAATTGGCAATTGATTGTAATGTTAATTCACCGTAATTTAATTACTATAAATTATTTCCGCAATACACCGTAATCGTAAAAATGTCGGCATCTTAAAAAATCGCTACATCTTATGTCTTAGTTCAACCTCGTAATAGCGGTCAGTGCAGGGCCGAATTAAGACAATAATTGCCCGCGGCTTCGCCCGGAGATTCGTTTCGCCTAATACTTTTTATGTCGTGTACTATTTGAATGGGATATGTACATGCCTTTATTGTGCTCGCCATTGTAGCCGCGTCCTTATTCGTCGCCGTCCATTAAACTTGAAAAGTGTTGCTTGTTTTGATAGCGTGAAAGAAAATTCATACATTTCGCATGCGAGCTGTGGGTCATTAAATAGAGGTTTGAATATTTGAGAGAGGCTCTGAATTTGTCGACTGTATAATTGTACGAGTATCTCCGAAAGTAAGTTACAATGATAATAAAAGTTGTTTGAGAAACTATATTGTCGTTCTATAATTATAGTGAAAAATCAATTTTCTCATGTTAAACATCAACTTCAAGAATACCATCAACAGTAGGTACTTTAAGGTTGTGATAAACACGATATGACGTTTGACAGTTCTAATAATCAAAAAATACTTTAGTCTATATTTACGTAACGTTTTCGGTGTCATTAATGGATAAAAAAGATTTATGGCCGTTGTGGCGTTGTATCAAACGTTCAAGGTTCCGTGCTAACAATATTTGCCGTTGTCAGTTTTGTCACTTATATTTACTAAAGATATACCTAGGTGTCAAGGCGACAACCAAATTCGAGCGATTTTCATCCTTGTGTCATCCACATTACGGCTGTATTATACATTATTTATTCCGTTACGCGCTTTCATTGCCAACGTTATGAATAGTAATATTTTGAGTGATTATTATCTTCTCGTAACACAAGCATTAATTACAATTATTTTAATGAAGCAAAAAAGAATGGCGGCAAAAACGACGGTATGCCTTTCCGCGTAAGAAACACCATTTTTTCCTCAAGGTTGGCGTCGAAGGCCAGACGACCATCGTGCTCCATAAGTCATTAAAATCGAACCCTAACTGCGCCAGGAAGACGCGACCATTTGACGATAATGCCCATCGGAGACCTTCACATATTATGAACCAAAAAACCTTGTTCTTTAGTTACTCGAATAAATTATTGCCATTACCGTAACGAGTTGAGTATACTAAAATATCCGGCTCGAAGAACGAATACAATATAAATTAACAAAACTTAGGTCAGGTTGAGGGTTAATAAAATAGTCGATGTAAATTAATTTCAAATCTTGTACGCGCCAGATTGTTTTTCCTTTCAAGCTTTCTAGTTTCAGCAAAGTTGAGATCTGGGTACCGAAAATCATATTTTTATATGTTGAATTTTTTGTAGGCTCTACCACGCCTTCTTTGGTCGGCGTGACTACTATTATACTTAAAAACTTAAAACATTGATTTAAAGACCCTATTAGACCTATTGATTTAATAGTGGGACTCTTTATTATACATTTCGGAATAATTAATGAGACAAAACTTAACAAGATTTTCTTGACAGGGATTTGATAGTTTCTATATAAAAGTTGATAATATAAAAACTCTAAGAGGAAAATAGAAAGAAATCATGTTATTATGTACAAATCAGTAAGTGCTAACGCCATCTATCACTCAACTATGTACTAACCGAAGCGTATGTAAATGGTGATTCCCACACTAGTCGTATTAATAAGCTCAATTATCACGGATTACACATAAAATCACGGTCCGTCGTGTTGTCAGCGTCGTGCGGGACCCTGGCAGTGCTGCTTTCCATGCATTCCTCGCAGCTTGGCCCTCAGCCAGCCTCCGTATTGATTCCTGAGAATCATTACCGTTATCCCCATTTCATACGTTGCTGTAAGCTGGCGACAGAATATTGCTAATAGATTATGGAGCTGCAAGCGGATAATCCTTCTGGTATTGTCGACACGTCGACACTGGCAGAAGTCAATCTCAATATTGCCGTATAGTGATATACACAAGTAAATTAATAGGATGGTGGGTTAGTAAATCTCTATTTTTGTCAGGATTCAGCAGGTTTATGCTTATTGGTTACAATGAAAGCAATATGTACAATCTCCAATACTCAAATCTTTAGCAATTGTTTTAAAATCAAATGCATTGAGTACGTAAGAGGCAGTGGTACGTCCAAGGCTCACACGATAGCGGTTTCCGCTGCATCCATCTGCTGATAGGCATCTTCACGGGCGAACGACACCTGGCGGCAACAATTGATATCTTCCGAAGGTCGACAAATAATACGTTGCGAGACGCGATTATCGCTAAACGTCGGGCATATTGAAAGCTAGGCTGAACTAATAATATAAACGCTCACCGTCGTCCATCAGAATGCAGCTAAGGTTTTAAATGTGTTGTCCAAAAGAAGATTAGTTGCTTTTTTGTATCTTGAAGATTGATAGGCGCGCGAAAAATGTGGAGAAAGTGTCCTTCTAAAGTATTTTCCGAGTGCATGAGATTCTTATAGAAAAGCAATACAAGGCTGTCATTGCTCATGTCCATGCGTGTGCATTACCAGATGGAATCTCTGTCTTTCCGTCAATCCTCCAGGTCATAAGGCTTTAAAACTGAAAAATACTTATAAAAAACCGTTTAAATGACAATTGCACATGAATAATGAACATTTAAGCGTTAGTATGGTGTACGCCTCGCTTTAAGTACAAACCAAGCCGTTCAATCAGTCTCTTCAGTAATTGTACTATTATTGGTAACGTTACTCAATTTCAATTCCTAACAACAAATCAAAAAGGTTTATTGTCGGATGCACTTTTTGCCGATATATACCGTAGTTTGGAGGCCGTTGATGAACAATTGCACGTGAATTTGATTGCTATTGCCTCGCAATAAGGCGGAAGATCCGGTGAGGTTATCGGGCACATCTCTGAAATAAGTAATCGGCCATTGTCTTCGGTAACGTATTACTTGTAAGCCAATAACTTGAGGAATCTGTGTTCAGGATCTTACGTTTGCAGATAAGGTGTAACAGAATGTAATTATTAGGTAGTAAAGTTAATGTAACTATGCATTTTTCTGTACCTATGACATTATAATATAATATTATATTTTAATATTAATCTTACACATGAATGTCATGTTTGTATAGGATTCTCTGATATCTCCGTTTATCGTCACCATTTTACAACTTAACATTCAATACACAATGTTTTTCAACACTATTTTTATATGGCTAATATGAATTGCTCCAATTTGTGAAGATTATACCTACTCTATCAAAAATCACGGGAAATCTCCCACAATAAAATCGTAATAAGTATATTGTAAAAGTATTTTCACGAATGCGTCAGAACACGAAAAATAAAGATAAAGGTGATTAGTTTGTTTTATGATATTTGAGCAATTAGACGGCGGCGGGGCGGCGGCGGGGCGGGCGCGGGCGGGCGCGGCGATATCGCTCGTTTGGACCGACGTGTCGCATGTCGCGACAGGTCTTGGATTGATATTGAAAAGGATGTAACATGAGCGCTGACACGTATCTAATAATACACCATTATCATTATGTTAATAACAAATTATTAGACAAAGCAGCTTGGCTTCACAATCAATCTAACATTAGGGTGTCCTGCTTTCCATATTTTCGGGTGGTTTCACAATTTACCGCAACATGATTCCCATACAAGGGCGACATATCTTGCAAAGCATGAAACTTACTCCATTGTTGGTTGTTCCAGATCGCCCAGCTGGTGGAGGACGTGCGGCGGCTGCAGGCGTCTTTGGCCGCACTGCAGGAGGCGCACGCGCAGCAGCTCGCGCGGCTCGACGAGCGGCTCGACGAGAAGAAGCAGCACATCGCGCGGCTCGAGGCGCGCCTCGACGCGCAGCGCGACTACGATGACCTCAAGCGGGAGATCAGGTAACTACCATTGACTTACGACTGTTTTCATTGTGGTACCTCGCTGTCTACATATATAACAATCGGTAACTAACTATCAATATCTGGAAGCTATTTCTACTACCCGTAAGCAAAAACAGTTCGTAGTTAGGTTATTGGGTTTAACCGTTAAAGATTATTACAAGGATATCTTACATGATACATAAAAGAAAGTCCTGTTAGTTACTCTATTTATAATTCAAGAACGGGTGAATCGATTTGGCTGGAAATTGGCGGGGAGGTAGCTTAGAGTCGAGACGGACTTAGAAGTCCACGTAATCGCAAAAGGACTGTAATGCCGCCTAAGGACCCCTGTGATAACTAATATTGCTCGGAACAAGGGGATCTAGAACCATTCCTATACTATGGCTGAAGAGGGTAGCTAAATGTAGATTTTTAGTACCTATTACGAAAAGGAAATCGATAATGAACAAATAATATGCCTTTAGTGCAGTCAGACCTAAAGTAAAATCACGTCAAATTAGATTCGTTGTAGGTAGGTATTCACAATCTCTCCTATAACTCGCTATACCTGTAGCCTGTAAATAAACAACGCATGAATATTACACGAGTACGCTAGAAACGTAGGAAAGCTCACGTTCAAAGGCGCGAGCTAATAAACTTGATAAGGCTATCAGCGGTCGTTCACCCGCTGCGTCAACAGAGTGTGTTTGGCCGCGTTGGGCAACCGCGGTCGCGGCCAAGGATCGAGAACAATGGAGGATCTTGCAGGCTTGTGCTGATAGGCGCTGATAGCTCCGCCGTCGCATGTCTACATGTCAATATAGTCATCGACAAGGAACTTGGCAACAATCTGGAAGAGAAATAGATGCGCAGAACGAAAAGCAGAGCAGAACGTCTTCTGCGCTAATGGCTCTTTCTACATCTTACCAAATCCACTACCTACCTGTTGTCTCTCACACTCACTGAAATTTTACTTTTATTGGTTAAATGAAAACTAATGTCGAAGACTTTCTCACATCAAAAAACTAAAGACGAGAACTTTTTGTACTGAAAAATGTAAACCTGGATATTTTTTTAATCGTATAATATCTGTAACAAACTGCCCATAACTCAGTAAATATGTGGTCAAACCAAGGACACCCACTTTCGGTTTCCGAAGTGGACACATATCAGGCACAATAAAATTATCGCATACTCGACAGTAGGTATTCCCTGTACCGTAAAAAAATATGTTACACCTGTCTTTTGGTCCCACATTGTAATGCGGTATTATTTGTATGTCCCACACTGTGACCCTAACACCTTACGAACAAGGAGCACAATTGCGAAACATTCTACCCGTATGTGACACCGCAATTGTCAATCAGCTATGTATACCAAGCACTGAGTAATTCCAGATAGATAATAATACTTTATATCCTGCTATTGTTAACCATTACTAAGGGCCTCGTATAAATCAAACATAAAGAGATAAACATTTGAACACGAAGCCTCCTGAGTCATTTAATTATTTTGCATTCGGTACAATCATTCCGCAAATAGCTTTGGTTGCAAGAAAGTTCTGATTTCAAAACAATCTAATCTAGCCATCGTGTGCGCTGTGCGTTTGTTTGTTGACCCTACCTGTTGACTGATAACGCGGCGCCGGCTGCGGCTGCGGCTGCGGCTTGCTGCTGCGGCTTGCTGCGGCTCAGATACATCACATCATAGGCCGTTAGTTACACGATATTTTCGTTAAAAACCGATGTTTCGAGTTGTTACGCTTTCTACGTCGAGATAAGGGTGCGGTTTGAGAGAGAGTTTCGACGAGTAGCGAGAATTTTAAACACTGATAATTCATTCGAGTTTTTTATCAATGGTATCGTAATTGTAATAGTGAATATGCTATTACTAAGTAAATACAACTTAACACCGGATGGTACTGTGCTCATGTGGCCATTTGTGGCCTCAACTTATTGTAATTAATGAAAAAAGACAATTATTGCGCAAGCTGGCACAACCGAGACCTCCACTGCTAAAGGTTAGGCCAAGGAACTTGGCCAGGCGGAAAAGAGACAGATAGATGCGCAGAAGTTCGTTTTTTAGGTACCGAGCC
>DWKA01002937.1:0-10061 GCA_018249155.1 Panoquina ocola ocola
GGCGAAGCCCACAGCTAAGTATAATTTTAGTCTTGAACTTGTCTCCCTTTTTTCACATTTATGTTTTTGGTGGGATTAGAATTTACTGCGTTGAATTTGAGTTATTGATTGATTTAATTATTTTGTCGATTTGAAATTGGAATTTTTGGTTTAAAATTGGAATTTCTTGATTTAAAATTTGAATTTCTTTTGGAATTGATATTGAGATGCTGTCACGAGCCACATTGTTTAATACTGTCGTTTAATGTAGCATAAAATATCAAATAATTTAGGTTCCCTACTTATTTATCTACAGAAGCTTTTTCCCTAGCTCTACCTTTAACATGTTACATCCCACAGGCTTGAACCTAAATTGAAGCCTCTTAATCCTCACTATAATTATGAATTGTGTTATTTTTCTATTAGTTACAAGTAAACCTATTGTTCTTTCAAAATCCATGTTCTATTTGTTATCTCATAATATGTAACTAAGTTAAACATGTAAAGTGTTTAAGATGTACTGATTGACTGACATACCTTCCCAACACGCCTGTTATGGTCCTACAATCCTTAAAAGGCCGCACGTTTCGCATGCAAAGTACGTACAATGACCATTGCTAACTTAAGGACATTTTCCTGGTTGAATTTTTAATAACATTTCCTTGATAGGTATGCGCTACGGAACGCTACGAATGCATTTCGAATATAAATACTAAGAATGTATTTTTTTTGTCATTTTTGCTCTGACGGCCAATTGCATTTTTTGAACTACGTGAACATATTAAGAATATAATTATAATTTAAATTTTTTGATACTCATAAAATATAACCTTACAAGATTCACCACGATGTTTTTGGGATGGCAGGAATCGATAACCAATTTCTAACAGGCACACAACTTTAAAAATCATAAAATTTAATAACGCTCGCGACCGTACAAAATTTGACTTACGTCTTCAAGCTGAAGATCTATATTAAAACAATTGTCTTGTCACGGCACGATCAAAAACGCAATACATCACAATTGCGTCATCAAAAGCGCGACAGTGAAAAAAACAAAGCGCTCAAAGCTCACCGCAGCAAGTGTGAAATTAATATCAATTACGCAGAGTACCGAAAAGCACAAACGGGAAAGGTTGACAAACCCTGTTCTAACAGCGTGCAATTCGTAATGCGTTCTCGTGAATCGCCCACACAGAGCGCATACCGCGCCGTCGGTCGACCAATTGGACCAATATAAAATGCATTAGCAGATGCCGTCGGATTGAGACTGCATCCAAATTGGGTCATTGCGAAGCCTTCGCGTTCCTACCACTTCAGCGCATTGGCTACTTCCATACGTAAGTGGTATTTACGTCGATATCATACTTGATAGCTTTACTAATCCTATGTGTTAAATTTATATTGGCACACATACGCTAGGATTCCCTGTGTTGTAAATGGCACTTATAAATAAAATACATTGGTAAGTAAGAAACGACAAGGAAAAGGAGATCCAAATAAGACATTCACGTAAATGTTTTACCCAGGAAACGAATAAGAAGTTCCTTTTTATGTGGGTACGCCACCAATTTGATACTTGAACAGTATGTTTTTGTACTACTAGGATCTGCTAGTAGTTTTGGTAGGACTAGTCCTAATAGAAATAGTAATGGTTTTTGCTTTCGTGATTCCTAAGATTTGGCATATTTTGATATTTTTACTAATAAACTATCATTCATACCACCATCCCTACAATATAAAATCCAGGTTAATTCAACTAAGTATATCTATCTAACACCAGTATTTATATTTCATGTTGTACGTGATCGCGAATCGCTGCAAATTCGCGTTACTTTGCTCAGCCCTTTACATTAAGGGTTTATTAACCTTAGTCAACGACTGACAGTTCTTTTTGGTACGGCGTGTTGTTTTAATTGCCCGAATTAATCTTACAATCAGAGCGGTATACTTCAAATGTACTCAGTTACAATAAGAATAAGTAAAGTGCGCGTAAGTCGAACACTCCAGTTTCAAATTTCATCGTTTTAAGTTATTAATTTTTCTAATATTCCTGCGACACTGAAGTTTGCTGTTTTTATAATAGGACCACGCTGTATTTACACTATGCTATAAAAGATGGTTTTAGATTTTCGTTGTTAAGTTCTGAAAACAATAAAAAATCATTCCCGTTATTGAAAATGAATAAAGTATAAATTACCTACTAATTCCAGTGTAGCAAGGATGTACCTATTGATGATTAATTTAATCTGTTCATTAAGACATCATTTAAGATTCTCGAGTTTAAATATGATGATGATCCAGTAACCTCGTTGTTGAATTCCTTGCCAAAAATATAAATAGAAGATAATTGTAGTGCGGTAACTATTTATAGAGAACAATAAGCCAACGAGCACGTGTAATTAATGACCATTATTAGACTAATTAAAGGATCTTTATGTCTGAAGATCGAATTAGAATATCTTCTTTCCTTTAGAAGGTCGCTTTAACCACAATATTTGTAGCTACATTTCCCTGTTGAAGTACTAATTTATAAACATGTAATTTTCACTTCAGATGCATTCATATCGATTCATCAGTGACTTGCATCTACTAGCCCGTACTAGCTCCCAGCATTAGCATTGCTAATCCGTATTAGCACATTACGGTAAGATTTTTATCAATGCAACGCGCGTTACCAAAAGCTACGCGAATAAGATCAGGTCATGTGCTTGGGCAGTTGGTGCAATGTAATCGTGCGTTTAGAGGCACATGCCGCCGCCGATTCCTTGGAAGGCGATGAATAACTCATTGTCCGTTCGTCCGTCCGTCGTGACGCACGGTTCTCGGAAACAAACGATGCAATGCAGAAAGTGACCGAGATAGTTCACCCGCGAAATCTTTGCTTTACAACGAAACAGCATCGCGAACGCTCTGGTGTGGCGAACTGGCGAGTGCCCTAATTGGTGTCTTAATGCGGTGACCTAATGGATCACTTCCTCACACATTATGGAATTAACACGTCAACGTGACCTATAAATTGACTGAACTAATATCAGTGTGAGTTTAATTGATCTGGAACAAATGTGTGTTTGATATCTTCTCCAACTTTTATTCAACATCATTATCTCTGTCTGCATTATTGTTAAAAATAAGATATGGGACATTCTTTCTTATGGGTATGTCCTTGTGATATTTATGTTATATATACGCTGATGAGTTACGTCAAAAATCACGTGCTAGCACATAACAAATTAAAACTAGTACCTATTCAAGTGGCAAGCGACACTTTTTTAACAAAATAGTAACTGGCTCCGTTTTGAATGTAAAGATCAATTTGAGGATCACTCCCAAGGTGTCCGCCCTCGTTTCCCACCACTTGCGAACGAATGCACTGGCAAAGTGCAACGTAATTAGGATGCGGCGAGTGTTCGCTTCACGCATGTCGGCATCGGTCACCAAACAGCTAAATATTCGCGCACGTCTATTGTGATACCAGTTTATGGTCTCGGTTTCTTTATACTCCTTAGTTAGCATTCCAAATTGGTAACTCAAACGTTTTTTCATACCGCTAAATGTGATGTAGCGAGCCGGAATTTAGCAGCCGCGAGTTGAGTCAATCTGTTACGATTGTTAACCTCTGCCGCAATTGCTTTATAACGGATGTATGAACCAGGTGAATAGGACTTGTGAGTGCAAGTAATAAAATCCTTTAGGTCAGAGCTCAGATTGACATGTCTTACGTCTTACCTAATATCTTAAAATAGTTGCAATGTGCATACCGTGTTGGGTAATAATCAGGAAATGCTAACATTTTGTAACAACTTTGTTTATTAGTAAACTACTCAATTTTACTTTTTTGATAAATAATAAGAAATATTTAGATTTTTAGATAGGTATTTAGATTCGTATTTCTTTTTGTAAAATAATAACTCTCAAACTTCTTTACAATAATCTTAATCTAGTTAATTTGATGAATACTACGAGTACCTTATATGAAAGCAAAGAATCTATAACTATATTTCCTGTTTATAAATATGCGAAAAACCTTAATTAAAACCTCACCAATAACAATTACTTTTTTATTGTCACAGGTAAATCGGCCGCTAACAATGAAGAAGGAAGGCATACAAACGCGGAACAGGAAGCTAAGCAGCAAAAGTAAGAAGAAGAAGGGGGGCATGGGCATGGGGGGAGGGGCGTGCGCGCTGGCGCTCGGGGGCGTCATGGGGGACATGATCAAGCCCCTCGGAGACGCAACGAAGGGCTTCGGCGGATCCGCCTTCCCTTCGGCTATGGATTTCGGTTAGTCTCACGTTCATTTGTGACCCTTACTTTTCATTGGAACCGAATTATTTCTTATGTAGTCAAGTGTAATTATATTGTACTAGTGGCCCACCCTCGTTTTGCTTCAGGAAAAAATATCTTAATTGTCTTAGCGTGATGTTATATTATAGCTTATCCTTCCTCGATAAATGAGATTTCTTCTAACTTTGAATTTCAAATCGGACCAGTAGTTTCTGATTTTAGCGCTTTTAACAAATAAACAAATTCTTCAGCTTAAAACATTAGTAGATATAGATTTTAAACTCACTTATATTTTTTACAATTTAGCTATTTTAACAGTCAAAATGTCTTATTACGCACGCGTATCTTAATGCGCTTTTTGGTGCCAAAGACGATACAAAAATCTATTGGTCAACTCCTTGTCAACTATCTCATTCTTTCTTTGCATTCTTCATCAGCTCTAACCTCTGTTTCCTCCGCAGGCCAACACCAAGTGGGGCTGGTGCACCCGGCGGCTGCACACATGTCGCACTGGTACGGCGCGCCGCACCAGGGCTTCGCCCCGCCGCCCACTTCACACAACCCCTATCACCATCACCACCTCGCGCAGCTTAACTCTATGGTATGTTGAATATGAGGTTTTATATCTTTATAGAATTTCAAATATAGAAATAGATATACTTAATACTTTTATACGGCATGGGTTTCTCCTAATTAAACATATAATAATTTTGTAAGACAAGGGTTTCTCCTTATAAGTAGGGAGGCGTAGAACATACACCATACTGCTTCATTGTGGTTTGTTGTTAATGACCGACCTGAATGTTAAAAGTTTTTATGCTCAAAGACGTTGCAAAATGGTTTTTCGGATGGCTTACTATCGCATGATAACCACCGGGACCGACGGATGTATTGTCTTCCGAAGATAGGAAGCGCCCAAAATTATGCCCTAGCCCTCACTTTTCCAATTACCAAACGTCCACTTTAGCTTCAGTCAACCACTTATCCACAAGGATAAACACAAGCCGGGCATCGTACTACACTAATCGTGTCAATTATTCTAAAGCAAATTCCCGTCGATCGTCTAGAAACAAACGAGTCACCTTGTTAAAGACACCCCGACCCGTTCCTAAAGGGCCCATAGAAATTCAAATGATTGAGCTTGTTTCAACTAAAACGTTTCTTTGCAGACTGGATGGAGGAGCGAGTACACGTGATAAGTCAACCGAACGAGAGCCTCATTTGAATATCGGTGAAAACAAACCGTCCGCTGAGGACAGCGCGACCTTCGAGACATCGCATCACGAAAAATAGACACTGCGAATTCATTTAAACTGGTTCCACTGAATAATTAATCACGGCATACTGACACTTCACTAATTTATAAGACTGTTGAGCTGAATTGATGTTTGTACGCAAAACTGCGATCGAAGACGCTCTCGCAAGTGTCGCAAAGACTTTCGGTGATTAATCCTAAAGTATTAGTTAAGAGTGTTTTACATCTAGCGAAATTGTACAGTATTATAATGTTAGGTAAGGTCGGTTACTGCGCCCGCTTAGATGATTTATATATATAAAGTAAGTAGGTACCGTTATCCGATTTGTGTATTTTGTAAATATCTTGCTAAGTTATATTCCGTTCCTGTATAAATTGTTTTTTCATTTTATATTTAATTTGAACTGTTCGGTTCGCTATAGGAATTGTGATGTGTTCAAAGAGTGATTACAGAATTTTTTGTACATTTAATTTGTGTAGACTATATTGAATGAAATGCAATAGTAATTTATATTATAGTTATAAACCGTGCGATGTAAATATGCAGTTTAGTACCGCAACGACGATCTATTCCCCGACATGTTTGTTGCCGACCCGATCACTAGTTTGGACGATGTAAAAATATGTTATTTGTCATGGAGAAGTAATATGATATTAATATTTTTTATTGCTGTACCTTTGTAAAATTAAGATATTGTGTGGCCATAAATTAATAAAGGATTTGGTTTATAAGAGTAGTCTTGAAGACAGTGATGTAGAAAGAATAAAATTGTGAGCTATTCCAAATTCCCTTGTTTGAAGTCTGCCGACTATACTCATAAACCGCGATCCAGTGACCCCAGAATATGTAAATATAAAAGTAAAAATGTAAATGGAAGCATTAGAGAATAATTCTACGAAGGTAAAATGTAAATTAGTGATCACCGCAGAACAGCCTCCTACGATATCCCGTACCTAAAGTTTTTAGTTTTTAAAACAGAACATTGTGAAGTTGTGTATTTTAAATAAAATTGCGAATAAATAAATTATCAATAATTATTGATATTTAATTTGATGTTTCATTAATTAACAACAACACACCGTTTACTGCTGTCAATATTAAAACACGTTACAAAATCAGCAATTAGTATCACTAATTATTATAATAGACGCTTTAGAATGTAGTTTTTTGTGAGGAAACTAATTTGTAAACAACATGTAACATTCTTATAATTACTTTGGTAGTAATTACGTGGATATTGAACACAGTTAAATTATACTTTATCAAAACAAACACATAATCAATATTTACAATCAGAAATAGAAAATTGATTAATGTCTACCATCTACTACACTCCTACAGAATCCTCGTCTAAGACCAACAATAACTTCTGATACACTTGAAGACAAACGACGCGTAACAATCCTTCTTTGCTCCAAAGCTATCACATTTGAAAAGAAAATTAAATTAGAGGGAGATTCAATTGACCATCGATCGGGCGTCTTGTCCGCCATAAGTCACCGGATCAATTCCGCCATTCTGTAGAAAAAGTCCAAAACTCGGGCTTATCTCGCGGCAAATTGAAAATGCAGCGGGCCGTGTGATTGTGACGCAACGGGCGCTGCCGGCGACATATGGACCTATTCAATTTTAATCGCATTTCAGAAGAAAGGACATCGGATAAAGTACCTATAAAATGGCCCGGTCCGCGACGATAGGCCCCACTTAATATGTTGGTTTTATTTGCGGTCTTTCAAATTTTAAGGGCTCATTGTTCGTATACAATTATTGTTTACGATTGATCTTTTTAAGTTCCACGGAGATTTGCTAGTTTGTACGTGTTCGCTTCGGTGGACACGGCTGACGATGCTTAGACAGATGGAGGATTTAAACTGCAAGTTATGTACATTGAGCGTTTTTGTCAGAGATAGGTACGTCTTTTTCTTACCTTTTTGCGTGGCTTAGCTAGAATTTTTACAAGGTTAGCGTAAATATTTGATTTTAAAGTTTACACTTTGGGAAGTAAATTAATCTTACCTAAAATTGCTTTTAAATACGGAAGTGTTATGGTATTGTAACATCATAAGTTTTTAAGTCACGGTTTAATATCTTTACGCCATTGCCCTAAAGGCATGTTATATTTTGAAATTAGGTATACCCCATTACAGCTCATTAGCCCATTATCGTACCTAATTTTGAAGGTCTAAAAAGCACCCTACGCAACTTCACTGTTTGGCAGAGAATTTGAATATCATTATAATTGATTAAAGGATACATACCTAGTTACCTACTATGTAGGTAATAATAATAACTTGGACTTTAACATCTTTGAACCAAAAAAAGTAAAGAAAAGCTTACAACTTAATTGCTCATTCAAAGTTATATCCTGTTTTAATTATTTTAACAATAAACTTTGTGTCGATGAGGAGTGCTATGAGCTAATAGAACTTATGGCAATTTAGCTCCTTAAAAGGCATTTACTAAATTTAAATAAGATAATGCTCTCGTTACTACTTTATTTTATGAAGTTGGAGGAAATGGTCATAAGTTATGACTCATAACGCTAAATAATCTTTCAGAGAACCTAAAAATAAGCAATGAAGGAGATTTAATAAACTCTATACGGTGATAAGGATGTAAGTAAGGTAGCATAATGAAAGTTAACATTCGTTGAAATATAGCATTAGTTTGAAGGATAATGCTGATACTTATCTAACTCACGACACATTTTCGACAAATGTATCTACTATTGTCCATGTCCGCGGACAATTGTCGCATGCACAGTGACACATCGGCATAGACACTTATTAAGTAATACACCTCATTATAAACCTACAAGGCATAGCCAGTGATAAACGGAGGTGTGTTTTGCAAAAATGGTGCGGTTTATTTCAAGCGGAGACTCGAGACAACCGCATAAGTCACTACGTACGACCGGTGATATATGCGCTGCTAACGCGGGAAAAAATGTCGTGCAACAAAAAGCGCGCCATCACTCCATACAATTTATTGCACGGTAACTTGGAATATTCGAGGCTACAGGCCCTTGGCGAATATCCTTACACCTACCCGGGAATGTACCCCCCGATGTGACGGAACTTCGCACTTCGCTAAATTACGACTATAACCCGGTGTACATCGCGCTGGCTACGTCCACATACAACATTATCTACTGTGGGAAATGCCATGCTTATGTTGTAGGTTTTACACGGGTGTCTGACGTTTGGATATTTTTGTAATACATGAATAGATTGGTGCCTAAGCTACTTAATTATGAATGTTATTCCGTCGTTTCATCACCACTATTATGAAGCACCGATTTTAAATCGCAGTTGCGGGAAAGCTTTTAAAAGAGTAGGATAGATTTCTACAAGAAAATGTACCAGTTTTAGGCATTTTTATATATGTATACTACCTACATTCCACGATATAGATACCTACCGGGAAAAAAATAAATAAATCATTTATGATTTGAATAATTTCAAATGATAAAAATTGAAGTCATTCATTAATTACATTCATTCACTAACATTCTTTGTGTTTCGGATGAACCTGCACCAGCAACGGTCACCAATTATCACTTTCTGATCATAGCGTGTTCTTACAGTTATACTTCATCAATAAATTCTAATAGATCTACTATTTAATCATTTCTCAAATTCTAACTCAAGACAACTTAAAAAAACCTTAATTAAGTAAACCGTATTGCTAAAACGATTCCAATATTCTGTACAACAAAGATATTCAAAACACATTCAGCAAGTGCTTAGAAATAAAAGTGTCCGCCCAAATCCCTTTAAGGGCATCCACACATAGTTCAGCGACTCGTGAGTAAAGAATCGTCCACACTCCACCGCGCCGGCCATCCGTCTGATCCGGGAATCAATCTGCGACTTACCCGGCTTATCTCACTGACCCTGCCACGTGAATGTCACGACGCATTCGATTTGCTCGTGAATTTAATAACGGGAATTTTTGGACGGTACACGTCATTTTATTTCTGTTCGGAGGACTGTTGTAGACTTGCATCCGTTTGAATCTAGCTATGAGTGAAGTCGAACTTTTAAATGACTGTAGCTCTGTCGTGTAAAAATGGAAAAGTGTTGTTTTGTTTGTTTATGCTTTCATGTTATGACGAAGTGCGTTGATGATGTATTTTTTATGTGGAAATAGATGTTTGGAAGCTTTTTTTTATATGCTTGGCTTAAAACCAATAATGATGGTAAGTAGCGCTAAGGTCTTTCGTGGCAAAACGCGCTAACAAAAGCATTAACGAGCCTATTCACTTTTGTCATAAAGACGCACATAATATACCTAGATTACATAATCTAAAGGGAACATGGACACAGACAGTTTAATCCAATCCTTATAATACGACGAACCAAAAATTGTCGCATACAAAATGGTTCTACTATGTGAAATAGGTTTAATCTCCTGATGACTCAGATAACACTTCTCTTAGACATATTTTTAATAGTATTACACTAGCGGCACGCTATGATGGCCGGTTTGACGTTTGTCCGCTCATGAAGTTCCGTATTAATTGATAACGACTTTGAA
>DWKA01002938.1:0-10060 GCA_018249155.1 Panoquina ocola ocola
AACAAGCGCCATTTAAAAAAAAAGGACTCTGAAGCGAAAATTGAGGGGGTGTGCGATTTTTTTGCACCCGAGTGTATGTTATAACTGTTAAGTAAAAATTGTGTTTAATTTTTCTTTACTCTCGCACTTCGTTGATTCCATACAAAGTTGACAATTCCGAGTCTCAAAGCGGTATGTTAAATAGCGTGTATAATTAAGAATGCTCAGAAAACAGTCGCGGTTCTGTAATATGGTTCCCCGCTTCGCGTTACCGCGGTCGCCGGTTCGGGTTACCCGGGGTTACTGCTAGTTACACGGTTACACCTCTTACGTTACACCGGACTGTTCAACTGTTATATCATATCGACTCGAAGGTCATTGACAGAGGTCGCAGATGATACGGTTACGAGTTACGACGGTGTAGATGGCGTTGTTGTCGCGTTCTTTAAAAACGGGGCCAAGATAGAGGTTGATTTCTATGAGGGTAGTCGTATTTTACTATATCTAATAGAGAATGCTCTATACACACTTATGTGTAGTAACGTACATAATAATTTAAGCTGCATATTAAATCTTAAAAGCTTGGCACTACTTAAAACCGTTCAGTCGTTAATGTAATTAGTAGATAACTTTTAAAGATTTTCATTTACACACTTATGTTTTTAGTGCTATTTTGAAGTTTTTGATATTTAAATAATTTTTAGTATCGGCAATCTTCTTTTCTAAGATTTTTTAAATCGAACAACAAAAACCTTAAAAAAATACTTAATATTTGAAAATTTTATTTTTTCAACTTAAAGTGCGTAGCAGGCTACAGACTAAATTGGTAACAATATTGTGCTAATAGGAAAATAGGTGGTGATTAATATTTTTAAATGAATAATATTTGTTTTGACAGATAACATGATAACGCTGGCGTTTCGTCTTGACTGTACCTACTAGCCTATTTATCGCAGTGAAGAGGTCGAATGTTCGGGGGAAAATCCGTAAGACGAGTTTTGACTACGCACATTCGTGTACAACTATACACTATAGATAGTAGATTAGGACTGTAAGCGAAAAGCCTTTGTTGTCGGCGAAACTTTCCAGACGAAACAAATACAATGCCACAAATTGTGTTACAGTGGAATATGTGATGCGAAGTTGAAATATGTTTTGGATTGCTAAAGTATAATATTATTGTAGTTGGGTAGTTCTCGACGAATATTAAAATGTATGCGGTGGACGATTTTGTTAGAGATCAAATTTTTATAACAACCGCTAAAGAGTATGTTGATACCTTAGGCCTAAAGTAGGTACTCTTACATGGGCAACTAATTACTCCAGATTGATCAATTTGTGTTAGCCAGCAATTATTGCTCCTTTTTCGAATCCCAGATAAAGTCCCAGTTAAAGTTCTATTCTCGGTCAAGTCGTGTGTTTTTGTCTTTGTATTGTCCATGGTGCCCATGATAGAGAAGATCGTCTATTTATTATTATTGTATTACTAGTGGCCCGCCCTCACTTCGCTTCGGGAAAAAAATCATCTTAGCGTGACGTTTAAGCCTATAGCCTTCCTCGATAAATAAGTTATCCAACACTGAAAGAATTTTTCAAATCGGACCAGTATTTCCTGAGATTAGCGCGTTCAATCAAACATCAGCTTTATAATACATATTAGTATAGATTTATTTACGTACACTATACAGTGTATGTACATTGATTAACTATTACACATCGAATTGGAGTAAACAACTCTGCAATAGGTTATCATATTTTTTATCTGTTAACATTAGTTTTAATAGCTAATACCGTAGTACGGGTATCTTGTCAAACAAGTTGCAACGTCTATAACTCAATACAGATAGCAATGTACCTAGTTAGGGTAAACCCGATGAAGTCACAGCGCGGCGGGCGACATGCAGATATATGGATTTGCGATTCAGAATTCATACGAACGTTTTGTGATTCAAATGTGTTTCGCCTTTTCGATAGCCTCGTATGTTGTTTTCGGCCGTGTTTCGCAGATGTTTGAAGGTTTGACGTCGGAAAGATGTTAGGATAGGTTTTCGTCGCCCAGATAAAAAAATAGTCACATTTTCTTGTGCGCACTAAATGAATTTGTTCAACTTTTAAATGATTTTGTGTAAAAATTGCTTTATAAATTTGAAGTATGAAAAGATAGATAAGTTATTCTTACGGTGCTGCTCGAGGTTTGTAGCCGGCGGTCATGGGTGCCTGGGGATGACCAACTCACACTTTTACAGCCTCGCAAAGAAAATTATAAGTGTCTGTTTATAATATTACTGTTACCGTTTTTTACTAAATGCATAATTCATGGATGCATGATACATTATACCAAAATAACATTTTTTCTTTTTTCTTCCGGATAATATCTAAAACCACTGGACCGATATTGATGGGACTTTCACTAGCAGATAGCTGATATATTAGGACGTAAATAACTTAGTCATTTTATTTTTAATTTATAAAGAAATTCAATTCCACGTGGACGAAACTAATCTGCGGGCACAGCTAGTATAATAGTGAATAATCATACAGTCAGAGAACATAGAATTTTCTAGTACATTCTGGTATCATGGGTTTTTACATTATGCAGGCAATTTAAATGTACCCTCGGTACTCATACGTGCAATCGAATATATGCCTGTGGTGACGTAACACGCCTTGTGGAGTGGTCAAGCTAACGAGGTGCATTCCAAGTATTACTGCAGTCACCGGGAGGAGCAGTCATTACTGCAAGTGGTTTCCGTCAATGGTCGAAATTCGATCATAATTGTTATTGAAAATTAAAGGAAAATTGATGATTTTTTTATTCTCGTAGATAATGTTTATTTTTATAGTGTCCATTTCATAATTATGAAATACATAGTTTAGTTGCATTATAATTTTTATACAACAATCAGAACGTTCTCCGACCAAGAATAAAAATACCTAAGTAAATTAGTTGATTGATAAACAAAGAGAGAGAGAGACGATAGGGTGTAACTGTTTCCTCTAAAAGCCTATTTTTTATATTACCTGTAACAAAAGGTTTGCTTGATTTGAGACACATCTGAAGCTAGCTGCCACACCCTTGATGACATTCACCTGATAGTAGGTGAGAATGAAGTCGGAAATGGTGAGCACTTGCTATAGGCTTATAAGATAAGGATAGCATACGAGCTTATAGTTCCTCCATAGAAATCGGAGAAGCTATAGGATGATTATGTGACCAACAACCGCGCGCCGCTCATTATGAAGTTCATATGAGTTTTGTGCATATGAATGTAACTTGTATGCGATTTTTAAACAATAGCGGGGTTGTTATATTGTGAAGCTTTGTGACCGTGTGTAAAATGGCGTGCGAGGTTCCGATACAAAAATGAGTAGCTACTTTATTATCATTCTACAGTGTCACACGTCACCCCGCCGTCTTTAATATAGTGTCATTAAAGCTCAAAATTATTTGTGCTCTCCCCCTTTACTCGGCAATAAGCTCGCGTGCCAATTATATACCTTCTCTGATTTTTATGAGTTCCATCATCCCATACCACAAACAACTGTGACATTCCTCTAATAGGACTGTTACATGGTAATAAGAGTATGTCCGGCATGTAGTTCATAATATGTTTGGCATATCACCGCATACGATGGCGTGATAGCAACGCGCATACATACATACATTACCGCGGGCCGTGCATAGTGCACGTGCAAATTATACCGATCGATTCGCCTGACCTTTCCGCGGGCTGATAACGTCTAACCATGGCGTAGTTTTACGTGAAACACGAGTGTTTTGGAGGTTAAAACTTCTTGTGCGACTGCGGCGTCGTTAAAGCGGTATTTTGTTGTATTTAAGCGATTTGAACGCGCTAAGTTTTTATGCTGCATAGATATACATAGACTAATTTTAGATTGACGTATAATACCTATAAATATCTATATTTTACGCGAGACTAGTATATCTGCTTAATGCCCGTAATCTAGAGTAGGTACCTACCTACGAGACCCAACTGTTTGCCTGTATTCCATCACTTTTTAATTTTGAGCTATAATGATTAAAAACAACAACATAATAATGTATATCTACCAATTTCTCGTAATAGTGGCCAGAAATTTGATACATTGTCTAAAAACAGCCTAAACAATTTGCGTTATTTTGGTAAGCGAAGGTAAATTGAACGTATTTTAAGTCCATTTCAGCCTTAATTTCACGTCAATTACGTATACGTCGGTGTACAGGAGCTATAATAAAAGTTGAATTATATCTTTCGGCTGCCGTAATGAAATAAAATACAAAACTGATGACACAATTTCACCTCAATTGCCGCTGGTAGCTGTAATGTATCGAATCAATTAAGCGTTACGCTTTCAATCTGATAAAATTTCAATATCGATACATCAGGAAGAGCACTTTATCAAATTACAGTGACTCAATTTATTGTCAGTATTACCTACTTGGCAACCTGTTAATGGTGCACTACAGGGCATGGGTATCGTAAGTGAGGAGGCCTAGAGGATACTTGATCACGCTGCTCCACTGTGGATTGGTGGTGGAGTTATTTTTTTTATGTAACAAAGGTAGCAAACGAGCTGACATTGCCACCGTCTGCCGCCCGTGGACACCTGTGACAAACTTCTAATAGGACAGTGATAGTAATTGTCCCACACGAAGTTTGTCACAGATGCGTTGCTACCCCTGAAGACAGATGGTCGCATCTTATATAAGTCTACTGGAATCCCAAACTTAGTGAGTGGCCAACCCAAGTATCGGAAGACTTCAAGCCACGCGAGGGCCTTCCGACATGGCTTAACGAATGTTATCGGCACCGACGCACGGAAGCGTAAAGAAATTTTATTACCTACAGTGGATGATCGTTTTGTGGTTCATTTTAGTCGTATTTGATATTTATGTAACAAACGTACCGCTTGAATAGCTAAGCAAAAAGTAATAAATGTTCATACTTTATCGAAAATTCACTTAATATATTCAATGCAAATTTTGCTTTGAAAGGAATGAGATGTGCCACAACATTTTCTGGGCATGGCCTTTGTGATGTACTAATTACATAATTATTTATACTGAACACTTTTCTCAAGGTTTGGATGTATATAGGAGAAATGTCGATGTAATGTTAAGTTAATCAATTGCTCAATAGTAAAGTCGCATCGCATTAAACCTGGCGCTCAATCAACATGCCGACTCGTCGATTTGTTCCCGCGATCTATATTAAGGGCAGAGCTATTACGAGCAGTTGTGAGCTAATTCAGTGCGATCTAATGCTAATTGCGACGTTCTGCGGTATGTGGAGATTACGTCGCGACATGAGGAGATTGAGGAGTGAGGGGTAAGCGTTCCATATCTGGAACTTCGTATGCAGTGTATGAGGGTTCAGAAAATCTAGATAAGTTAACGTAATGGTTATCGTAACCTGAACGGTTTATCACATTGACTAATACTAAAGCCAGTGAAACGAAAATTTAACGCTTTTGAATTCTTTTTGCAGTATGAAAGCGTGTTATTAGTTTTTTAAACTATTCATTTATTTTTTTATAAATTTTCAATTACTGCTACTATTTTCACGTCAATAAATTATTGTAAATATCATTTTAAACGGCCTTTGAAATCGTTCATTGCGACAATATCGCGAGGTGTTGCCGTGGAGCGAGGTGAATTGTTCCGCTCGCCTTCCTCGCTCGTGCGAATATTACGTAAATTGAACGGATTTAAAAATAATATTTTATTCTTTTGATCATGACACTTTCATAAGCCACGTTGTAATGTTTCCTTACGTTAGCTACGTATTATTGGTACTTAGGTAAATTATTATGAGCAGACGAGCTCCCTGATGGTAAATTGTCATCGTGGTTCATGGATAAATGTAACATCTATGTATGTGCTGTGATTCAAAAAGAATGCGTGCGACCCGCGTTAAATTATTTGTTTCTAGAAAAATCACAGTTGCTTTTAAGAGAAAGAGTAAAATCCATACTGCAGAACTGGGTAGCATAGAAGTATTAGTTGAACAACCTTTAGAAGGTACCTGGAGACCTTGCCTCGGCCAATGATTGGGCAGAGGAGGTTGACTGACACGACAGTCTCTTCCTTAGGTCAGCTGAAAGCAGTTAAGAAAGGTTGGCTAGCCCAAGCTCAGAGTACCGTTTTCACGTTTAGTCGAAATACAGTATTGTTCTAAATCTTAATTTTACAAATTTTCATTTGTTCAATTTCCTGTACAATAGATCTGAAAATGCCAAGTGGTAGTTTACTTTTTGTGTTTTGGAGCATATAACAATTGTGTTATACAGATCAGTTGATCGGCTTCGTCCAGGTGAGCGGTCGTATTCTTACCTTCGCAGCATTAGTTTATACAACCCTGCGCGTAACAATTGGAGCGGCGAGCGCGCCCGCCGGAACATTGACGTAACGCAGCCTTCACACCTATTGATCACATTGTGCACTTTATCATCTTTAATTTAATTCCATGCAACCGTCAGACTATGGTACTGCATTCGTATTAGTCTACCAGGAGCATTGCAGCAAACTGACATGTGACAAGACTTTCTTTTCAGATCAGCTAACGCTTTAATAATAGCGTGCGACAAAAAATAGTTATTTTATAACATTAAAATTGATTCAGGTTCTTCGACTAGCTATAGAGCATCAATATTGAATTATAGTCGTGGGCAAGGAACTTGGAAAGAATCAGAAAAAGACAGATGCGTAGAACAAAAAGCAGAGCAAAAAGACTTCTGCGCATCTAATGTCTCTTTCTACCTCTTGCCAAGTTCCTTATGAATTGACTGTACCCGAATTATAAAATTATACTTATGGTGAGCTGATGTAAACGTATTGTAACTTTCTCTGTGGAGCTGATTTAACAATATACTGCTGTCAAACTATTCTAAACCATAGGTCTAATTATTTGGCCTTATAAATTACTGTTTTATTGCAGTATACAAAGCCGAAATTTTAAACGAATGTAGATGATTAATTTTTTCCGTAACTAGCACTTCACACATTCGAAATAGATTTTATTGCTCATCTATTCTCAAGTGGTCTATTCGCTCGACTTCACACTTTTGAATACCTTTATTGTCCCCGAACAGATTTCCTTGCTTATCAATCTCAAGTAGTCTATTCCCTCGTCAACAGATCGGCAGATCGTCAGAGTCGCCGATCGACTTCGTGGTGATGGACACGGTGGCGGGCGACAAGAGCGGCGACACGAAGGTGCTGCAGAGCACGATATCCCGGTTCGCGTGCCGCATCATCGCCGACCGGAACGACGTCAACAACTGCCGCATATACGCCGCCGGGTTCGACTCCTCCAGGAACATATTTCTCGGTGTAAGTTGTCTTATGATACAATATACTGTATAAGTAATTTCACGTGCCGGATTATTGGACGTGCCGATCTATCGAAGTGCCGGATTAGTGAGATTATACTGTACTAGCTGACTTGGCAGACGTTGCAAGTGTCTTATGGTAGAATGTATACTAATACTAGCTGACCTGGCAGACGTTGCACGTGTCTTATGGTAGAATCTATACTAATACTAACTGACCTGGCGAACGTTGTTCCGCAGCACTACAGATTCTCGACAATAGCGCCACCTATCGAATCCAAAACTATCCTATCTTTCAAGTTGGTTCAAAATGCATACCTACGTGTGTATAATTTGATTAAAATATATCTCAATACATATATATATCTCAATGCGTAGTTTTACATAATAATATACTACAGTCAACAAAGAGATTTCATGTGTTGAAATTGAAAACTTTTAACTTAATTGAATACGGTTAAATTTTTATTGCAACTATTATTATTTTATGGCGTTATCGACTGTTGTTTTCATTCAAATATCAGCTTCAATTATTAGAGATTAAAGTTGATATTCATATAAATGGAGTTTTACATATTTCGCTTAGCCCAGTGGTTGTACTGTAGTTATAGTTTTCAATGGAAGATGTTTTCTGCATTTTGCAGCTGGCACGTATGTATGGAGTCGCGTACAAAACAAAAGGTCTCGTCGAATTTCGACGACGCGACGCATCAGCGATGCTTTTGTCCGTATCTATAGGTTGATGTTTTTCAATGCCAGATGTTTTTAAAGGAATTTTAATTCGGTGCTATTTGACCTTGATCTTAAATTATGCATCAGCGTTAGTTCAGTTTATGGAACCACGCTTTATATTTTGGCTAATGGTTGTGTTGAAGACTTGAAGTTAATAGTTTTTATGCATGTGTCAAATTGTTAATTTACTCAGTTACGTGCCCTTTACATGAATGAACTAGTATGTATGTTTGTATGTATGTTAATTTGGGGACTGCGAATAATCCTTTGTTGGTGATTTCTTCAATAAGATTATTGAAAACAAGTATGGTCTGTTCTCGCGGCTTTTTTAGACTCAGTGTTGCATTTAAGAAAAAATGACTGGACTGGAATATTCCAACATTTTGATAACATTGGGTTTCAAACGGTAACAATATCAGTAAGCGCCCTTTTATAATGTAATTAACATAAATACATTTATCATGTCTCAATTACTGTGAGTAATGTAGGCACCCGTAATTAGGATATGTGCCAGATGATACAAAGTAACAATTAACTGTCTATATAACTTTGTTTGTAGGTATTTGCAACGAAACCCAAAAACTTTTAAATCTATAATAGGTATTATTTATCTATAAATGTGACAGTTTGTAACGTATGTATGTTTGAATATTTATAATTCAGTATGAATAACGAATGGCTCAATTGATTGGAATAAAATGTGGGTTACATATAGTTTATCAACTGTATTTAAGACATGGTCATGAACTGTATTTAAGCGACAAGTCTAAAAACGTTGACGAAGTAAAAGGCGGGTAGAAGCATTACGTCACTGTCACATCTACGCTGTAACGCGTTAATTGTCGAATTCAACGTGTTAATTAAGGCGCCTTTGGGCACATTCGTTAACGCTGATATTAACGCTGAGGCAGGGTTATTATGATGAAAATGTTTAAACTATTGCAGGAGAAAGCGACCAAATGGACGGAGAACCACGAGATCGACGGGCTGACGACGAATGGCGTGCTGATAATGCACCCGCGCGGCGACTTCTGCGGCGGCAGCGCCACCTGCGGCCCGTGGCGCGAGACCTCGGTCGGGGGCGCCGTGTTCTCGCTGAGAGAGAGCCGCTCTGCCCAACAGAAGGTAGTAACACTTCCCAGGGGGACAATGATTAACGGCCCACGCTCAACAGCGGGGCCTTCGCTATTATAGCGATTCCGGGGGCAATTGTTCCTTCGAAGCCCGGGTAAAAAGGTGAAGCTTGAGGCCCGCGCACCCCCTTGCCAGACCCGCAGAGAACGCGGCGGCGAAGGAAGAACTCACTTGCACTTGCTTTCCATTCCGGGGGACACTTGTTCCTCCGAGTTGAAAGGTTGCAGTAAAAAGGTGATCCTTGAGGCTCGCACCCAGACCCGTATTCCCATCGCGATTTCGACTAAGATAACGCGGAGGCGATTGAAAGACACGGTTGTTGTTGTACCAGGCTTTTCATGTTGAATTCTGTTAAATTGTTTGTTCTCTAGTTCAGAATGTTAGTGATGATTTAGAACAATAGGTTGTTAGTTCATTTTTTATTTTGACGAAGAGTCTTGTATGAACATAACTGGCATTTATTAGGTAAGATCGTATGCCTAAAAAAATAATTACACCAAAAAACGAATCCAAGCATTGTGTCCTTTTTGTGCACCTCCTATAATAATAGTAGTAGCCAGGACTATATAGCGTACATTTCTAGCGTCGCGTACACATAGCAGATTATTCTTTTTTGTATTTCAGGGTCTACCTTGTCAGGCAGAAACGAACGTACTGAGAGACGGCACGATGATTGACTTGTGTGGGGCCACGCTGTTGTGGCGGAGCGCTGAAGGACTGAAAAACTCACCGGTAAGGCCAGATTCCTACCACACGCCAGCCTTACTACCCTTATCCATAATAGGATATTAATATGGATAGATTATACATTATAGTCATCGCCATGGAACTTGGCAATAGTCTGAAAGAGACAGTTAGATATGCAGAACAAAAAGACTATCTA
>DWKA01002939.1:0-10060 GCA_018249155.1 Panoquina ocola ocola
ATGGAGAACTCTCAGGTGTGCAGGTTTCCTCACGATGTTTTCCTTCACCGAAGCAAGTGATAATTAACTTGTAATACACACATATTTTTTATAGAAAATTTAGTGGTTCATGCAGGATTCGAACACACGACCTCCCGTTCGAGAGACCAACGTTCAAACGTTAGGCTATCACTGCTTATAGGATCTATACTAAGCCCTCACCAGAGCGTAGCAACAGGCGCATTAGTCCGCGTATCAAACAGTCGCACGGCAGCGCCGGCAGCGGCGAGTACGGTGCGCGCGTCGCCCGCCGAGTGCGCGGCCAGCGCCGCCACGCCGCCGCCGCACCACGCGCGCCACGCCTCGCGCCCCGCGCCCATGTCCCAGCCGCGGACTGTGCGGTCTGGAATGACACAGAATATAGTTACTATACTATAAACAATGAAGTAGTAGCAGTAGTTTAACTCCATATTTATTTTATACCAATCAACAGTAGTTTCATGAAATATATAAACGGAGGAAGCAGTGCAATGATGTACGGTTATTAAAACTTTTTAAGGAATGTTTTTGTAATTAAGATCAATCGGGGTCATTTATTTTCATAGTGATAGTTTCTGTTGTTGTAGTACTAGAGGTACTAGCTTTTTTCATGGGTAAGTAGAGTTTGCGAACATTCTAAACATGCAAATAAAGAAATAAATAAATAAATAAGGGGTTCGGATCTCTACTTGGAATATTTAACTTTTCCATCGCTTGTTTACAGCGATACGAACGACAAGTATAGTCATGGGCAAGAATCTGAAAAAGACAGTTAGATGCGCAGAACAAAAAGCAGAGCAAAACGACTTCTGCGCTTCTAATGTCTCTTTCTACGTCTTGCCAAGTTCCTTATCGATAACTGTAAGCTACGCACCCACGCCGCCGCTGTAGAGCAGGTCGGGCGTGGCGGCCAGCGCCAGCGCCGCGCCCACGTGTCCCTCCGCCACGTGCGTGCACTGCAGCCACGCGCCCGCGCCCGCGCCCGCGCCGCCGCCCGCACTCGCACGCTGGTGACAAACGTGAGGGTCATTCACTTGGGGATAGTACACGATAACAATGATCACAAGTGTGTCTTTTGTGTGTGTGTAAAGATACACTTAGAGATATTTATATTTTGAATTAGAAAGAAACAAAAACAAAATTCAATAACATTTATGAGCCAATTGGAATTCAAACCAAACAATAATGACCAGTACGGGTCATGAAATGGTAAGTGATCGCCGTTACCAATGGACACGAGCAACATTTGGGAACCTTGGTCCTTCGAGCTCTTTTTAAGCTTTACTTGAAAACCTCTATGTATCAGTTTGGGAAGGCCGCGTAAGTAGAAGGTTAAGTAAAGTATGACCAAAAACTATTATTAAGATAATAAAACAAGAAAGTAATTGAAGATACCTTAAGCGCGAGCTCGCGTACAGTCCCCTGCGTGGTCTGGTCGTGCGCGGCGCCGGCCAGCCGCAGGAACACGTCGTCGTCGCGCGCGCGCCTCGCGGCCCCCGGCGACGCGGGCGGCGTGCCCTCGCCCGCCTCTCTGCGCGCACGCCACACGTCACGCGCCGCCACAGCGCACGCAAGACCACTCATTGAACTAGACGAGACCCGTGCTCTGTTGGCTTATACTTGCCGCTTCTTCTCCGGGACCGCTCACGGTAGGGATTTGTTGAAGCGATGGCGAAGTTTGACTTTCGAAAAGTGTTTGCAAGCTCGAATAAAATTGTTTTCACTTTGTTGGTATCCTAGAGCAACGCCATTATTTGTAACGTCCGACTTGATGTCGTCAACTCATAGATCCTTCTTCTTCCAAAAGTAAGTGCAGAGTGCGAAATTTTGTTTGTACGTACGCATGTAGCGTCTTAATACAAGCGGACTGAATCTTGGCGATTGCCAATACATATTATAATGCTTGAGAATGCGGTGCCTCGGCAAAAAGTTTGACATGATAACGGCATGCTCATTTTAATAGATGTTACGTTACGGCGTCGTCCAGTTCAATGAATGGTCTGTTGCATTATTATTATGATATTATTATCATCATAAACTCATAATATATTATGAAACTCATATTTTGAATAGGTACTTTGCTTTGTTGACTTTTGAGTGCATGATGACTGACGAAAAATATAATTAGTAGAATTATTGAATATATTTCGAGTTTATGATAAGTAGCTTACGCTGTGAAACTTATTATGGGTATATTTTAATATTGGGTAGTTTTAATGTCGTTTTGGCATAGAATAGTACAGAATTAGTCACGCGAGGATTGATAACAATGGCCACCAGCCGATATTACAGCTCTGAAATATGGTAAAATCTCCATTAAATTTAGTTCAGGGGTTAGCGACATTTGTTAATGATTTCATACCACGCTAGTCAGTTGTTAGTCACATTTCCGAGTTTTGGGTTTACAACAGATAAAATATCAAGAAAATGTACTTTAATGTAACAATTATACAATGATAAAAACCATGAATGAACCACGTAATTTAATGTACTAATTCAACAAGGCATACAGTGAATAACGGCAGTTACATGGTTGCTATAATGACATATATGTTATAGGACATAAGAGCTAAATTATAGAATTGGTGAAGTTCTGAACTTTTGCTGTGAATGAGAGATGGATGACCTGAATCAATGATAGGTACTTACACGCATTCCAGCAATAAAACCAACAAAAAGTATGTTCTTAATGTACCACATAATATATTGTGTAACAAAAATTGTAACATTACATAATATATTCAATTGAATAACTAATAACATACGTAACATACATAGACAAAAGAAAAGGTAAAAAATAATCAACATCAAGAAAACTTAAATTAATAATCTAAGTGCAAGATAAAGATACATGTAGAATGCATAATTGAATAATTTTCATTTCATTACAAAATAGTAAACTAGCAATGCATGCATATGCATACTTTTTACATTTGAATAGTCCAAAAGTTGTGGACCCCTTAATTTTCTGACTGTGTGCGTATAAATTTGTCATCACTTATGTGAGGAAGCATGCTAGTTCGAGCGTTATCGCCATATTTATAAAGATGTGTGAGGTTGGCCAAAACATTGGTCACATATCACATTGAGACGGGCAGTGTTGGTAGCATATGAAGTAAGTGGAGGTTACAATGAATTTAAAATGAAAATTTAGAAAAGAAATGTTTGCAAATTTTTCTATATGTATTTTTTTTATCTCAGCATCGCTCTGTTCACATTATTCTTTGACTATTTACTAGCGAACTCATTGAGGGTTAACGAAACTTTAGTATATAAAAACCATATTCATTTTCTTATTAAAATTTAGCACCCCTATCGTGCGTATCAAAATAAATGCTGAACAAGATAATTAAAACAGCGAACAAAAACATGTAGACTACTATATGTGATTTGCACTGCATATAGACAAAATAGAAGCTGTAGTTGATGTTGGGGGCGCCACTGGCACGCGGACTTACCGAGAGAGTGCGGCATGCGGGTGTGCAAACAAACACAGAGTTACTGCCAACTATTTATTGAGCCTACACATTTTATATATGGAACTACTTATATAAACGCACATTATAATGCACATAACATCTATAAATAAATCTATATCGACTAATATATATACATCGGGTTCAATACGTGATTGTGACATTATTTGAGTAAGTATAATGATGACGAAAAGTAAAATGCATTTCTAAAAGCATGTAATGATAATCAGGCGCGTATCTACCACACGGATCTAAATATATTCCCAACTATAAGCAAAATGTATTCCTTATAACGATCATATTTGTGTACTATTACATTAATAATTGGACATGCAACAAAATAAGACATATAGTACCATCAAACTCTGAACAGGAATAACCTCGCGGCATATTGTGACGTCATAGACGCCGTCTTAACTCAATAAGGCAAGGTTACCAAAACTTCAAGGTACGGTTAATTGACGTCATCGAATTTCCTATTCTTAGCTTTATTTTACTATACATGCATGTATCGCCTGCGAGGCACACAACACTACAAATCATGAAGCATATAACCAAATAGAATAGTAATGTGAACTAGAAAATTCCGAAACTGATCAGTTATTTGTCACTGATAGATGATAATTTAAAACAGTACCGCACCAATAAGTGACCAAGTGAGTTGTGTGTCGGCCAATCAGAGCGCAGCGACTGGCGCAGTGTTTTGGCGTAATTTGATTTCGAACAAAACATATAATAATACCGCTCTATTTGGTTATATGCTACAAACATATAACTACATTGCCTTCACTAAGTTAAAGCTTAATATTTTTAATTATACATTGTGGCTCATACACCTACGTTATCAAAATGCAATCTTAACACAAGCTAGTTCCTTTGGATCATTGCAACATTGCTTTGTACAACTAGCATTTTGCTTAAAGCCTAAGTAATGTTAAATTCATATCAATACTATTATGTATATGACATAGTATAAAACAGAAAATAATTCTAAAAACCTGTACCTAAATGGATGTATGCACAATACAATATGATGATTGATTGATACTGCTTAGTTATTTCATTCATCATCTAAAGATATATTTCGCTTCATCAACATTAATACCATATACTTCAAATTTAGTTTAAGCTACTTAATTATAACAAATGGAAGAAAACGGTGAAAACGAAAGAAAAGAAAATCTTTTACAGTCAACCACAAAGTTCTCATAAAACATTCAAATAAAGTACAAAGCTTGTTCATAAATATTTCGCAAATTAAACAATAAGTTTCTTTGAGAAAAACAGTATGGATATAATAAAATATACAAGGTTTTTCTGCAGTAACGAGATATTCATTCATACTAGGTCTAAACTTTTATTTAGACTTTTAGCATGAACTTGTTTACATACACATGCGCAATGCGTGACTACTGATAGGATCATTTTGTGTTCACATGTAATTATAATAAAAATGGACTTAATAGAAGTGGCACAAGAATAATATTAAAAAAATATATGGAAGATAGCTACTAATACTGTGACAAGATACGTAAAAACTTTACTTTCTTACAAACGTGCATGTCTTTATATTTATTTGCAAATTGTATAAATGCGTGCACGCGTACGTAAATTCGCACGCATTTACGAATGCCATAATCTCATACAATAACAATGTATAATAAAACAAGAAATCTACTATGGTGCGTGAAACTAGCCTAGCAAAAACATGGTAAATACGGTGCTGTCTATAATAGCTTATAATGACTAAAAAAACAGACGTAATTGAGGCTAATGCTTAGAATACACGAGTGCGGTTGCAGTGTCACTAGAGTTCGCAGCAGTGCGGGCGCGCTGGCCGCAGTCCGCTAGTCCTCCACTATGGACAGGTCGGTGAGCAGGCTGCAAGCAACGCACGCGTCAGCCTACCGCCCCACCGCCCCCAACGTCCCAATCCCAATCCCAAACCACTCCCAACAACGCATTACCCTCTCTTATTTAACCCCACAAAATTATCTTTCAGTTTCACCCACAGATTCATATAAAGAATTTGGATATTGAATACAAGGCCAATTTATTGAAGAGAATAATGTGTTATTGGAGTGTTGCTATAAATTTAACACATATACCGCACACCCAATACATTGAATTAGGTCCAAACTACTGCCTTTTATGATAGAAAATTATTCGTTGAATATTTTTATGTATTTATGGATGTGAACATGAAAACCATAAGCCAATTTGATTGTTTTTTGAAGTGTATTAAATCTTTTACAAAGATATAGATAATTTTGATAAATGTTATGATTGTTCTTGTGATTGTATTTAAGTTATTATTAAAAGATGAGAATGATTGATCACAGCAGACGAAAATATTGATTTATAAGATTTTTGTGATAAAAAAACATCTAAAGATAGTTTAGAAGCCGCAGTAACCCATAGTTACTGGAAATAAACCTGCTAAGCAACTTGAGGTTAATCCAAAATGTATTAAGTATTCCTTAGGATTTGAAACTTATACCAGCTGATGATTACCCATGATCGATCAGAGAGAAAAACAAGATTGTTTTTACTCGTCATTGTTAATTTAATTTTAATGGTATTATGTAATTTAGGCTAAAAGTTTAACGTACCAGAAACTTAATAACAGATTTATTGATGGTATTCTAACATTATCATTACAGTTAAACCTGTGGTTAAACGAAGTTAGTTTTATGATGACGATGTACGAATAATTTTGTATCACAGAGCAGGTCTAGCTAGCATGTCTACTGTGTACAGCACACATACCCAAGCCGAATGTAGCGTGCAGCGGTCCGCTGTAGTCAAAGCACTACGTCTCACTGATGCAACTACACCCCCTCCTAATACAAACTATAACGCATTTCTTACTACTAATGCTTTTAAATGTTGACTATGATTTGGAAACAATAAAAAGTAGTATTTTTTTTAAATAAAGTAGACATAACGAAAAATCTCATAGCAAGCAGTCGTAAGAAACGCGAACAGATTCAAAAGATGCAAAACTTGAAATTGAGTTATTTCAATAAGGAACAAGAAACAATTGAAAACATGCATAATATTTTGAAGAAATATTCACACATGCATGTAAGCAGTTTATAGATTAAGGTAGATACTTTATTAACAACCACAATCAATAAAATTTCTGAAACTCTATAAAAGGATCAAATAACAAACTGATTAGGTACATTAAAACTTCTTCAGTGCGAAATATCTCATTTCCAAGTGTAAGGGCTCATTCACACTAAGCCGTAAGCGACGCGGCTACCATACTAAAAAACGTAGCACCACTTTACGTTTTGTACTTGCGACTTAATGTGAAGCCGCTGTAAAACGTCGAAGCGATCGCGTATACGCGTATACTATAGTATAAGAGTATATTGTATACGTACAAGGAGGCGGGCTTGGCGAGGCTGTGCTGGCGGCGCGCGGGCCGCGGGCTCTCGGGAGGGGGGCGCCGCGCCGACAGCGGGGACGCCAGCCCCACCGGTTGGAGACCCCTGGCCAAGCGGTAATGAGCGGTAAAGACGATGTTGATGAATACTCAGTGTTTACAATTTTTGACGCGTACCTTTTATTAATATTAAAAATGTAGAAGTTTGTACGTTTGTTTGCTTTTCGTCAATCATGCTAAAATAGATTAACGTATTCGGATGAAATTAGGTACATGGATAGTTTATAACTCGGAATAATACATAGGACTCTTTTTGTCCTGATAATCCCTTTTATTACATTAAATGTCCAAAAACATAACTTAGATGGTTGGTATCGAATTAAGTGAAACCGCGGGCGGCAACTAGTCTCTTATGAAAATAAAGTATAACCAACCTGAGACTGCCAGGCGCGCTGGGCACGCGCGACAGCGGCGCGGGCCGCAGCGGCGCGGGCTCCACCAGCGACTGCGTCATGGGGTCGTCCTCGCGCCCGTACACGCCCAGGTCCCGCAGCCGAACCGACCCCCGCCGGCCCCTGTCACGTCACTACATCACTACGAGCACGTATACTTTGTGTACGTACGCATTTGCGTGCTTACGTACGTGGGAAGGTACCGGTAACAGTGACTTTATCTTAAGTCGAAGATTGTTGAACATTCTATCTTTAAGATTATATTCAAATAGGTTAATCTCAGTAATGTTTAAATACGAATATAAAATTCTATTTATTCGTAAAATAACTAAAATATTCAAAGAGTCAAAAACTTAACCCTAAGTTAAAAACCTTAAGGCGTTATTGAGTTAGACCTGAGTGGACGTAGAGTTGGTCATCAATGTACTTATACACTTTACCTACTTTTTGTTAACCGTATACGTCAAAATGACGCACCGCTAGTCACCGTGCAAACCCAGCGTCAATTTGACTCCCAAGCTGTAATGAAGACTCACGTGTTCCTGTGGAAGGGCGAGTTGTCGTCAGGCGGCGAGGTGGGCGCGGTGGCGGTCTCGCGCACGCCTATCGTCGGCGGCCGCACTTCCAGCAGAGCGCTGCGTAGGAAACTACATATAAGTAGATAGGATATTTGACGCTGGACTCTCGGTAGTCACATGTGTACATTGTGTCATTAGGTCAAGTCAGATAATAATGAATTATCAACTCTTAACAATTTAATAGGTCTACTTTTGTAAAGCTTGCATATACTTTCTAGAGACCTTTAAGAGTATAAGAGTGAGCATAGATTTTGTCATAGTGTACATGTGAATAGGTAATGTAGTGTATAAGTCTGGGCAGTGGAGTCTGGCTTATCACTTGCTTAGTCACTTTTCAGAAGTCGTCAGGGACGGTTGGGCCAGGTCGGTCCAGAACTACTAGTCTACTGTTTGTACTTGTATGTTCTATGTATGTACTTGTACTGTATGTGCTTTTTTACTGTAACTATAATTGAGTTATTGTAATAGTAACGCTAGATTCAGATGAACGCGCGGCACAGCGCGGTACGAGAACGAAGTAAACAGATAGTATCGTCTACATCACCGCGCGATGCCGTGCGGCGCGCTCCGACCCGCGCTTGTTCTTCTAGTACATATGCCGCCATGTGAATGCTTGTACTGCGCGCCCACGCGCGGCTCCACGCGTTCATCTCAACCTAACATAAGACGTGCGGCTCGGCGAACATGTCGTTACCTGTCGACGGGCGACACGGAGCGCGTGGAGGTGCCGGAGGAGACGTGCGCGAGCAGCGCCTGCAGCGCGGCGGGCGCGCCCCACGGGTTCAGGTTCTGGTCCCCGGCGTCGCTTTCCCGCAGCGCGCTCATGTAGCGCGCGTTTTTGTCCTCCAACTGGGTATATAACGTGTGTTTGTTAGTATTATACCGATTTTGCGTGAAATGGGGGGATGAAGTGGCTATAGTGACCTTTTTAGGCTAGAAAATAAACAATAAATTTTACATTTGAAAGTGGGCTATTTTTTAATTTCGCATCGTCTAAAAATTATGATGTACCACCCATGGCGTTACGAACGTGCGAACTGACACAAAATAATATAAAGTTTTTTCCATTTTTTAAGGCTAGAAATAGCCTGCTTCATTATTTGCAACTAAAAAACCAAATGACAATATTTAGAGTGCCCGCTTCTGAAATGGGAGGATTTAAAAATAACCCGTATTACAATAAATATTCCAGTTCTCACAAGGTACAATACCAGGGTAACACAAGTACGCTTCCGTACCTCAGCGAGCTTCACCCGCGTCTCCCCCAGCGCCTTGTAATGTCGTGGGGCGTCGGGTAAGTATGTAAGTATACAAGTATGGCTCCGTACCTCAGCAAGTCGTGCCCGCGTCTCCCCTAACGCCTTGTAGTGTCGCGCGGCGTCGGCGGCGTGCTGCAGCAGCGCGGCGCACAGCCGCTCCAGCGCGTAGCGCGCGGCCACGCCCACCACCTCGCTGCCCCCCGCGCCCCCCGCACCCACCGCGCCCTCCAGCACGCGGCTCAGCTCGTTCTCTTCGTTCTCCTCCTGTAGAGTTAAACACCCATTAATACATATACAACTGCTTTCGTATACAAGATATTAGGGTAATATACTTGTGACTTGTGTCGACCTTAAGCTATCCACATTTTTAAACAGAAGCATGCGCAATGGGTTATCAATAGAGGTAAAATTTCTTGAACGCTTCAAGCCATCGGATCGGGTTGTAATCATTAGAAAGCATCCAACAATAAAATTTTCACCGTTCTTTACTTGTCAATTATTTTCTGAATACATTTCTCACTAATTAAATATTTATACTTTATCACGCCATTAATATGCAGCCGTACAAAACGTTCGTTTACTGCAACAAATATTCTCAACAACCGGTAAGACCTATTCACCATACACACAACAAACAAACCTCAATCTGCATAATCTGACTCTGAGTATCAGCGATCGCATCTCTGAGATACGTGAGCATCGGCCTCGCGTCGGGGTCGTGCTGCGCGGCGGCGGCGGCGCGGTCCCGCTCGCGCAGCTGGTGCTCCAGCGTGGCCTCCAGCTCGGCCAGCGTGGCGCGCGCGGCCGCGGCGCGGGACACCCAGCACTCCAGCCGGGACCACAGCTCGCGGCCTAGGGCCTGCTGCCGATTGCGGCCGCGGCT